>JAKTVF010000040.1:0-67848 GCA_030557055.1 Candida tetrigidarum
AACAATCCTGAAGCCGAACAACCCAAACCAACGCCACAAACACCAGTTGATGAATATTACGACGATGACGACGATGATGATGATGACGAAACTGACAGTGATAGTGACAGTGATAGTGACGATGACAATGAAGAAGGTAAAGAGCGTGAAGCACCTGCATTGAGTACCATATCCGAAGGTCTACACATGTTGAATTTCAACCGGTCAGGGACCCCCATACCCGATGCAACTCCATTATCACCGCGTCCTTTAAACAGATCTAGAGATTCGTTTCAATCGATTCTTCATCCCTATGGTGTCAACATAGGACCAACGGGTTCGGAAACCCCGACTAATTTGTTAAATCAGAACTACTTCTCGTCGAGACGATTGCCCAAGATAACCACTAAACAGAGGCAACCCTTGTATACTGAAAACGATATACAATTGATTGCTGAGTTCCACTACAAGGGCAACATGCAGATAAACATCTTGGTAAACTTATTGGTCAATTACCCGTCTCCTAATTTCATCTCGTTGCCAATCAAACTACACATCACCGATATCGAGATCCACTCCATTGTTACTATGGCGTACCTAAAGAAATCGGTGTTCGTATCAATCTTGTGTGACGTAAACGACGAAACGATCCCTGAGTTCAACAACACTAACAACAACAATTCTCAAAGTACAGGAGATAACTTCCTCGAATACTACGCGAACAACAACAATAATAACCGGGAAAGAATAGATATCATCAAGAGAATCAAGATTGAAAGCGAGATTGGAGAAGTAGAAAGTAATATATTAAGGAACGTGGGGAAGGTTGAAAAATTCTTGGTTGAACAGTTGAGAAACATTCTCCGTGATGAACTAGCTTGGCCAAGTTGGATATGTCTTGATATGAATGAAGATGAAGACGAGGAGGAGGGAGAGGAAAGAGATCAGGGAGAACAAGAAAACGAGGTACACCTGGAAAGTAGTAGTGTTACACATGTAGATAGTTCTGTAAGTATATAATGAGAGAGGAACAAAAATACACTGTCACAGGACTGACTGCACATACTTCGAAATGAGTGTATTGGCCAGTTCTGCGACACGCGACAAATTCCTCTTATTTGTGAAATTAACAATGTCGCTTGTTTTAAATTAAGTTAAGTTAAGGAATTTATTATATTAACAATAGAGCGTTATATTGCTAATTCTACTCCTTGCATTCCCGTAAATTTAGTTTATTTAGTTTATATTTAGAAATTATCGAATATTAAGAAGATTTTATTGATCATAGTATTTAACGTGATATTAATTATCAACTACTGTTTCCTGCGACTTTTACAAGTCATAAGTGCAATCTCCAATAGAGATTGTATCACTTATGAGAATTAGATGATTTTGTTATAATATCACATAAGTTAATTAGGGAAAAATCAGCATTATTAAATTAAGTCTTATAATGGGAGAGATTGGTGAGAATGTCTCCTATTCGGGAAACTACTTACGCTAAGTTCAGAAAAAGTGTGACATCATTCCTGTGACACCTTGTCGGACTTTTCTTTTTCCATAAACTTGGAGTAAAGTGAATTTAACGAGTTACTAGAGCCTAGAAATTATCCGGTGGAAACTGTATGGTTTTTGCTCGTGTGTGTGCCACCTTCTCATTATACTCATACGACATCGAATAGGTACAAACCGTTCCTTTGTGACAAGAAGAGGTGGCGTTAGAAATACAACAACAACAACAATTGTAAAAAAGAAAAAAAGAGAAAAAACTAAAAAGTATATTTACACATATCCGTTAGAGGGGAACGTTTGATATTAAAACACTTTTTGCATTTCCGAACTAATTAGAAAATCAAACAATAATCTAATTGTTACCCCAAAAATAATTTAAAAAAAAAAATTCCAACAATTCTCTAAATTAGGAATCTCCGATCTATTCTCTCCTCCTTGCTCTTGTTAACTAAAGTTATGAATCATTTATTGCCAGTTTATTAGGTTATGATTTTCAACAATAATTTGTAAGTTACCCCAAAAAAAAATGAAATCTAAAAGAAAACGGAGATTTTTACGAGACGGCTGTATGCACGGCACCCGCACAAAACCATAGAAAACCCGGGACCTAACCCTCGTAATATACGTATTTTATATGACATGGATGGAATTTGCTATAAACTAAAATCCCCTGACGAACTTCCTCCTCCTTCTCCTCTATATAAATCTACCATATCTTTCCTCAAAAAAAATGGTTTCAAAATATTCTACTTTCAATTCGTTATACAAATATTAGGACTACAACAACAAGAACAATGTCGGCAACCGATTCAATATCTTCTGAGGTCAAGCCCTACGAAGCCGACCACATAGAAAATGCAAGTTCAGCTTTTGAAAGACCACTTGCTTACAGAACTTGCAGTATTGTTGGTGATGGTGATGAATATGTTATCATTGGGAATCACAAGTACTTCAGACATGAATTAATGCAGGCATTTGGTGGTACTTTTAATCCTGGTCTTGCACCTTATCCTAAACATCATTTTGGTAACCCTGCTCCTATTGGTTTGATTGCTACCAGTATGAATATCTTGATTTTGGGGTTCTATTTCGCTGGAGCCAAAGGAATCCATACTACAAATGTTGCTGTAGGATTGTTTATATTCATGGGTGGGCTTGTCCAATTCTTAGCTGGTCTTTGGGGATTTTTTGTTGGCTCACAAGTGGGTACTTTTATATTGACTGTTTTCACATCTTATGGTGCTTTCTGGTTAAGTTTTGGTGTAATTTTCATTCCGGCTTTTGGTATACAAAAAGCCTATGCGGAGAATCCTGCTGAATTAAATCAAGCCATTGGTTTGGTATCAGTCGCATGGGCCATTTTCACAACCATGATGTTTATTTGCACTTTGAAATCAACATACACATTTGCCTGGGGTTTGGGTACTTTGGATTTGACAACTATATTGCTTGCTGCTGGGTTTTTACTGGGTAATCCTAAAATTATACAAGCTGGTGGTATCGTTGGAGTTATCACTGCTTTTTCAGGATGGTTTGAGGCTTTTGCTGGTATGACTACTCCTCAAAACAGTTATTGGGTTCCTAAAGAAATCCCACTTCCTGATTTTTCTAAAATTTTTAAACGTAATAAGAAGTGATCAATAAGAGGAGGGACGACAGAAGTAGAGGGGTTTGTGGTAAAAGTATAGGGGACGATACTAATACACAATATTTTAAGGGACGAAAACATTGTAGAAGTACATATTCAACACTTACTTATCCTATCAAGTACAAATAACACTCGGTAAATGTAACATCAATTTTTATTCTAACAATACTAGTGTAGGTAATAATTCCATCTTTGTGTCTCTGTCACAGGACTTACTGTATTGGTGAGAATGTCTCCTATTCGGGAAACTACTTACGCTAAGTTCGACAAAATGTGACATACACGCAAAAAAAAATAATAATAATAATCCATTCACAACGAAGAAGGATCACCACCCAAACACAATGTCCATTGACGAACTCGTAAAGTCATTCGCTTTTACTAGACTACTCAAAGTAGATAGTCAAACCAAAACAATTTCAGTTCTTGGAAAAATCAACAACGAAAATGCCATTGTCAGCATTGAAAAATCCCTGTTCCAGACAGAGTCGGTCGACTTGCAGAAGCTAATCACTGGTATCTCATTGATCAACTCGAATGACGTATACTTCTGGTCCAAAGTCAACTTATACCAAGATTTGCTTGATTCTCCTGGAGCCAAGTTAAACTTGATTTACCCCGCTACAGAAACACACATCAGAAAGTACGATGACCAAAAGTTGCATTATATTAGAGAAACCCCAGAAATGTATGAAAAATATGTGGTTCCTTACATTCAAACTATGAAAGGGGATAGATTAAAATGGGTTTACAACATTCTTTTTGAAGGCAAGGAGAGCGAGACATTCATTCACCATGACAAATCACCAACAGAAGGGTTTGTGTTGTTGCCCGATATGAAATGGGATGGGGTCAACATGCAAACATTATACTTGTGCTGCATTGTTAACCGTTTGGACATTTCCAGTGTCAGAGACTTGAATGGTGACCATATAGACTACTTGACGCAATTACAACAAACTATCATGAAAATCGCCACGAAAAAGTACTCGTTACAGAAAGACGAATTGAGGATATTTATCCACTACCAACCGTCGTATTACCATTTCCACTTACATGTGGTGAACGTGCAACATCCTGGGTTGGGTGATGGCATAGCCATAGGTAAAGCTATTTTATTAGACGATGTGATCGACAATCTAAAGATAGACAGCGATTACTACAAGAAAAAGACTATAAACTATGTGCTAGGAGAAAACCATGGTCTTTGGCAAATAGAAGGGTATAATAGCATTCAGTAATTAAACTCACTACTTGATGAATTAACAGCCATCTTGGCCATTCGTAACATTTTCTTCTTGGGGTCTTCTTTTTTACTCTTTCTTGATTCGTTATTACCCACCGATTGACCCAATTTCTTTGGTGTTTCTCTCAACCCAAAACTCTTTGCCAAGTGTCCCAAATGTAACAATTTGACGTTGAAGAACTCACGTTCGGTAGACAAATGTGTGGCGTAGGCTCGGATATGCGAAGTGAATGCTTGCATTGCTTTGTTCAACATAGCCTGGTCTTCCAATAACCATCGTTCCACATCAAGATGCCACGTGGTGGCGTGGATATCCCATTTCCCAACCTTGTTGTCTTTCGATTTCTCAGTACCTACGGCAAACCCGTCTAGTAACACTTTCTCAAAGTTCTGTATACGCAAGCTGCCTTCTCTCGGATGCACGATTTTCAACTTCCCATCAATATACCCTTCTTCTATTCCTGGCAATAAAAACAAGGTTGCAGTACCTTGGTTTCCTAATCTTGCCGATCTACCAATTCTATGTAAATGGTCATCAATAGTGAACGGTGGATCAAACTCAACAACATTGGCGATATTGGGCAAATCCAAACCACGCGACGCAACATCAGTACAGAACAAGATTTTGGTTTGTGGAGTGGTACCGTTGTTGTTGTCTTTGATAAATGACTGTAATGTGCTTGTACGCGCCTGTTGCAGAAGGGACCCGTGGAGTTTATAAATAACCGTGTTGGCACCTAACAATGGGGCTGTCATCTCAGCATCGTCGGTCTCTCTCAACTTCTTTCCGTCTCGGGTAAACACATCAAAATGGAAATTCACAGAATCGGAACATGAGAAAAACACAATAGTTGTTTGGGACATCTTGGTTAGTAATGCATCTAATGTAACTAGCCTTAACTTTGGGGGCACCACGAGCACGTTTTGTACCAATTGATCTGGAGCAGTAGTTCGTAACTCTTCTGTTTCACCAAATGTAATGGTTCCAGGGAGGTTTTTCACTGAGTCAACAGTTACCATCTCTGGGTTATTCAACACGATGCTTCCTAGCTTCTTCACATTACCTTGTAAAGTAGCTGAACACAACATGTTTATTCTCTTGTCGGGTAATCCTTGCCATTTGTTTACTGTTTCGTTGATCTTGGAGTTTGCATCGATTTGTGACGTGATCTTACTGATGGTTTCCTCAAACCCCAACTCCATCAACTTATCCCCTTCATCTAGAATCAACCATCGGAGCTGACTTACATCTAAGTTTTTGGTATTCTCCAAATGGTCAGCCAAACGTCCTGGCGTGGCCACCAATATATTACACCCTTTTCTCAATCTTGCCTTTTCCGATTTCTTCTTTTCCCCACCAATCACAATCCCCGGCACAATGTGATGATGACACCTTGTTAACGTCTCCAACACTCCGTATATCTGTGTTGCCAACTCTCTGGTCGGCGTCATGATAATTGCAAACAACCCTGATTCTCTATTGATTTTGAATTTGTCCTCCATCATTAATTTGTGAAACATAGGCAACACAAACGCCAAGGTCTTACCAGACCCCGTTTGTGCTTTGACAAACAAATCTTGGTTGGTGGTGATAAGGTTTGGAATGACCAATTGTTGAATTTTCGTGGGATATTTGAAACGCAAGTGTTCTGTCAAATGAGAAGCCAATTTGTCGTTCAACCCTAATCCGGCAAATGTAGTGGCATCCTTGATTGGTGCATTCGACGGTAAATACGTCACTTCTTTGGTGGTGGTGGTGGGGGTACTGGTAGTTGCTTGACTATTGGTAAACAACGAGGAAATATATGAGTCGTTCTTGCCTCCAAATTCACCTTTGGTTTCTGCAAACTTGACACGTTTTCCTGATCTCATTCCCTCATTATCCATCATGTGTTTCAGTATGACATCATCATCTTCGTCAACGACACGCTTTCTGTTCTCCACGGGTATGTTATTCACTCCAGTTGGTTTGGATCTGGTTCTTCCTTCTAATTGGAGTTGTAACTTTCTTCTCTCCTTCCATCTTCCTCCTTTAACTTTAGCATTCTGTTTCTTAGTTGTACTAACTGTGCTATCAGGAGTAGCAAAGTTCAATAATAACCCGTCGTCGTCGTCCATTAGTGGTGGTGGTTTTTCTTGTTAACTTAAGATGAGAAGAGATGAGAAGAGATGAATTCGGAATTTTCTTTTCTTTATACTAGATGTTTTTCTTTTTTTTTTTGTTAGTTTTTTGCTTCATTTTTGGAGTAAATTTTTCATTTTTTCTTCGTTTGACTGGCGATGCCTGGCCTCCCCACCAGCGCGGTACAACAAAAATAATATACGTGTTTGTGTGTATTTTCAACTGTTGATAATCTTTTCTATATACTCGTCATATGTAGTTTTACTTTCCAAATCATAGTAGTCGCAACCTTCAATTAGCTCCTTCTTCATGGACTCACTCTTCGCGTCGTCTTCCTTTTTCCAAGCCAAGTTGACCCATTCTTCTTCGTCAAATTTCTTGACCAGTTTCAACGAATCCCCCAAGGCATGCAGGAACTCACCCGAGTTTATGGAGTGCTTAGCTGCCGTTTGCAAGATCTGTACGTTGTTCGGAGTTTCTGTTGTGGTCTCCAATTGTTTTCTCTGCTGGCTCTTCTTGGCGTCTAGGTCATCGATGTATTTGAAGTTTGGTTTCAACTGAACGGAACTATCAACGGGAATCAAAACCACCCTTTTGTTGGCTCCGTCATTAATAATCTTAGCGACATATGTCCCTGATTCATCAGTGCTATCTAACACTCCCAGCACAGTTTGGTCTGCGATTTGTTCACCCCAGTCTTCAAGCTTATCGACATCAAAAAATTGTGAGGTGTTGGAAGGTATTTTGATTTGAAGATACTTGGAGTTTGGCTTGATGGAGGTATGACAATTGTCGGCTCTGTTTGGGCGTGATTTAGGTCGACCAGGGTATTGCAACACATGTAGAGATTGTTTCACTCGCTCTGGCAATGTGTTCATGTATAACGGAATGGACTCGACTATGGGATCATCCTCATCGGCATCTTCTCGGATAGAATCGTCTTCAAGTTTCTCCTTCTTAACAACATCGTCGGAATCTTCCTCTATTATGGTTTCAGTAGATGGTTCAAATGGAACTGATGAGATTTCCTCTTCTTCAACAAATAAACTCATGGTGTCGATGTAGTTTGATGGTGGGTTCAAGGAAAAGAAAACAAACACCAAAATGTTAATATCCAAAAAAAAAATCCAGGACAAAAAAAAAAAAAAAAATAAAAAATAAATTAGTTAGTACTCGATTTTTGTCTTGAGGAAGGGAACACAATAATAATGATGGACCACCCGTTGATTAGAAAACTCAACAACTACACATGTATCTTGGGCTCTCAATCGCCTCAAAGAAAACTGATCTTGGAGAACAACTTGGGGATCACCAATTTCATCACCACCCCTTCCTCGTTTGAAGAGAACCTTTCGAAAGACGACAAGACTCCCTTGGAGTACGTACAACTAACAAGCAAACATAAAGCCCAAGCTCTCCTTGCCAATGCTAATAAACAACCCACCATAATCATCACCTGTGACACGGTCATTGCCTGTAACAACAAGGTGTTTGAAAAACCAGTCACCAAAGAAACCCAACGGCAGTATTTTGAGTATTTCTCTGCCCACCCCGAGCTTCAGGTCATATCTGCATTGACCGTGCTCAAGATAACGGACACAACAGAAGAGTTTACTGATCATGCAATCACAAATATGCATTTTAGTGCAGACCCTCATATGATAGATGCCTACATTGACTCTGAAGAAGGATTGAATGCCGCTGGCGGGTTCAAGTACCAAAGCAAGGGGTGTTTATTGTTTGATTCAATAGACGGCGATTATTTCAATGTTGTCGGGCTACCACTTAAGCTTTTCCAGCTTCTAGAATCTACCGTATAGAGTGTATAAGAAATCAGGGGTGTTACCACCATTCTACAAAATACATTATACTACTAAATGAACAAACGTGGATGTAATCAACGAAATAAAACAGTAATACTAAATTTGAATATCCTATTTGAAGGTTCAATTTTGTAAGTGGGCCAATGACCTTAATTGACAGGCTGTAAGGGGGGGTTTGGTTCCATTCAGACCATAAACCACTGTCTATACTGTTGGTCATAATTGGTTTCTCACCAACAAGACAAATTACTGATCCACTGCGCAGATTTCAGTCTGCGAGTAAAGTTAAGAACGCACACACAGGAAATTATACAGCAATGAGGTCGTGCGGCAATCAAACATTCACGCACCCACCTGGGAGGGCAGCTGCTAATAGGAAAAAAAAATTTTTTTCACTTTCAACTTTTCACTCTACATATTTTCCCCTTCTTCTTCTTCTTCTTCTTCTTGTTCTTTAGTAACTACTACACACATTAAACACACATTACACAATGGCTGATCAAGAAGTTTTAGTTTTAAGAGGTACCTTAGAAGGTCACTCCGGTTGGATCACTTCCCTTGCCACCACTCCAGCTCACCCAGACTTGTTGTTGTCTGGTTCTAGAGACAAGACTTTAATCAGATGGAAGTTGACTGGTGGTGAAGACAACCAATACGGTGTCCCACAAAAATCCTTCAAAGGTCACTCCCACATTGTCCAAGACGTCACCATTTCTGCTGACGGTGCTTACGCTTTGTCTGCTTCTTGGGACAGAACCTTGAGATTGTGGGATTTGGAAACCGGTGAAACCACCCAAAGATTCGTCGGTCACAAAGGTGATGTTTTGAGTGTTTCTATTGCCAAGAACTTGAGACAAATTGTTTCTGCTTCCAGAGACAAGACCGTCAAGGTCTGGAACACCATTGGTGAATGTATGGCCACTTTGAACGGCCACAACGATTGGGTCTCTGCTGTCAGAATCTCCCCATCCGACAAAGCCTCCACCGTTATCTCTGCCTCATGGGACAAAACTGTCAAGGTATGTATTCAATTGGGATCAATTCTATTTTCTAATTCTATTCTTTCTTATTTAGTGTGATGATTTACTATATTTGCTACTTCAGACGGTTTTTTTAAATCGAATGAGACATAACATATAATCACCAAGATCTCTGATTAAAGAGAAAGAAAGAGAAGTTGTACTCATGGAGCAACAAACAAAAAATACTAACAAGAATTCTAGTCCTGGGATTTGACTGACTACTCCGTCAACGCCGATTTCATTGGTCACACCGGATACATCTCCTGTATCACCTTGTCCCCAGATGGTTCATTGTGTGCTTCATCTGGTAAGGATGGTGTTATTATCTTGTGGGACTTGAACTCCAACAAGACCCTTTACACTTTGGACGCTAAATCCGAAGTCAGCGCCTTGGCTTTCTCTCCAAACAGATACTGGCTTGCTGCTGCTACCAGCAGCGGAATCAAGATCTTCCGTCTTCAAGAAAGATCATTGTTGGATGAACTCCGTCCAGAAGTTGCTGATGCTTCCAAGGATCCAGAAGCTCTTTCTCTTAGTTGGTCTGCTGACGGTCAAGTTTTGTTTGCTGGTTACACCGACAACAAAATTAGAGTTTGGCAAGTTATGACCTCTTCTTAGGTCGCTAGCTATTTGTAGTTTCAATATAAAATTTTGCTTTAGCTTGTTTTTTTGCATCTAGATACTCTGTTGGGCAATGTTCCATAAATAGTCGAAAAACCGACCCTCCTCATTTGCACTCGCTTATCCAGGGGAGGAACTTACTCTAAAAGAAACACCCAGTAACTATAGTACACGTCAGATGTATAATTTAATCTATAAACCTATCCACCATTCCAAACTATGGCAATATATACAAAGCGTTCTTGTCATGGCTTTGTTTAACACTCACAAACCCTTTGGTAGCCAAATATTCAAGCAACAAGGCCACATCATTTTTATCCGGAACATGGGTCAATTTTAAAAGGTTCTCATAACTTTTGTTTGTTGCATCGTTTCGTGCTTCAATTATCTCATTAATCATATTGTTAAGTGGCTCGTTGTTTAGGTACAATCTCGCTCCAACAATTTCCAAGTCGGTTGATTGTAGTAATTGCACCAATTGCTTGTGGCTTCCTTCCTGGAGTTCCATTAGATTCAAAAAGTAATACTGCGGGAACTGAATTGTATACTTCATAGAGAAATCTTTTGCCTCTTCGTTGAGAAGATACTCCACTAACTTCGCATCATCTGGTTGTACTGGTCGTTTCGTGGCAGTTTCAATTATCTGTACACCAGGTTCAGCCAGATTAACCAACCCGGCGTCAACAGCATTGATGCTCTCCCACGGCATATCCTTGGATATCTTGATACCAGTCGCATTCATGTAATTACTCAACTGGAGACCCAATTTAAATAAATCGATATTGTGTATCTCTGAAAACCAATACAGGTACCCTAGTTCCCCATTCATCTTATCCACGGCCATTTTCATTTCCATGTACGAGGCATCAAAATGATTCATAGTCAAGGGGGAAAACAAAGTGGTTTTTGATTTGAGTAGTATCATTATCGGGATATCACTATTAAATTGTGTCACGTGGAACAATAATGCATCTTTGGGCTTTTTATTTACAGGAATTTTATTGTATGGTGCATAATACGAACGTAATGAGTTATTTACACGATTGATAAACCTTCCATCGAGGTTTTTGTTACCGTTGGTATATGGGAGATCCGATTGACTGTTTGTTTCGTTACTGCTGTCGAATAGTTGAGTGGTGGGTTGTGATTCACACGGTCCGAAATATATCGGATCCTTGAACATGTATGTATCACGGTCCGTATTATGCCTCCCCTTAGTTCTGTTGTGCAGTAGTAGACGCCATTGGTTGTTGATCAACGATATATCTGTTGTGGAAGAAATGTATGCATTGACGTCTTTGGGGAAAAGGCTATTGTATTGGAACGAAAGGTTCTTATATATGTTAAATAGTTGCCGTACTGATGTCGGGAGCCGTTTATGTGACATGGATCAAGTATGTTAGGAAGCTAATCAATACTTGATAGTTAAGAAAAAAAAAAATTTTTTTTTTTTTTTCAATGTTCTTCGTAAGGTAGTATAACCAAGCGCGATGGTTTCTCCACCATACTTCTTCTTCTTCATACAATAATAATAACAACATCAACAAGAACAGCAGCCCTTCCTCATGATATCAAGAGTTATTCGCAATACGAAACCAGTATTACCATCAAGATTGGTCTTGAAAAGTACTACGTCCGCATTTTTGTCACATCATTTCAACTACTCCTTTCTGAACGCTGGTCCCACCGCTAACCCCATCTTCAAAAGACACCAAAGCAGTGCCACTTTACCCAATAAAATAGACGGAGAGTTGATGTTACAATTCACATGCAATGTATGTAACAACAGATCAAGCCACAACATCTCCAAACAAGCTTACGACCATGGTACCGTAATCGTCCAATGTCCATCTTGTAAAAACAGACACTTGATTGCTGATAATTTAGGGTTCATGGAATACAACAAGAAGTTTAACTTAGAAAACTACCTAAACTCCAAGGGTGAATCAATTGAAACCAATCCAAATGTTGTGGAGTTTAATGATCTTCCAGAAGAGTTCAACGACCTACCATCACCACCAGAACCAACTGAACAAGAATCCAAAAATACTAAATAGGTAGACCTTCCCTTACATTCCCTTTCTAATTATCTCTAATGTATAATCGATTTCTCCTTAGTGTTTCTAACATGTTCGATAATATTCTCTCCAGCAACCCCTGAAATAGCAATCGATATATTGCAAAAAAAAAAAAAAAATAGAATTGCTTCTATTTGGTTCCAGAAAGTCTCACTTCTTCGCATACATAATCCAATGAGAAAGAAATAAAATTAATTTTAAATTTTTTTTTTTCCTTTTTTTTTTGTGCTTATTACCCCCCTCAATAACTATACAACCATGATATCCAGAACAGTTTTAAGACGTACCAGACCATTGGTCTCAATTGCCAGACCAACTCAATTCATAAGACTTAACTCTTCAAAGTCCGATCCATCTGAAAAAGTTTTCAAAGAATATGAAAAACCATTGGAGGAGAAGGAGAAACAAGACAATGTTGATAACTTACAAGGATTGAAAGACAAGTTCAGTGACAAGATCCAAGAAGTCAAAGTAAAACTCAATGATCCTAATGTCACTGACGGGATGGAGAAATTGGCCGGCGGAGAGGTGTTTGAGAAATATTCTATGAAGTTGCAAGAAAAGGCTAAGGAATTAGGAATACCAGTCGAGGACTTGAAACTGAGATTCCAAGACGAAATCGAAAGAGTGAGAACTCAGTTAGGTGGTGCAGATCCAACTGAGGAATTGAACGAATTGTTAAAGAAACAAGAGCAACAAAAGAAGGAGGATGGAACCATCAAGGTCCGTGGCATGAGAGATCCAGATGCTCCAAAATTGCCATACAAAGTCTTGGATGATTTCATTGATGTTGAGAAGGCAAGGCATTTACCAAGAGAGGATGTAATCAATATCTGGAATGCTAGATTTGCCGGTAAGGATCGTGCCTTACACGCGGTGTTGACCCATTTGCAATTTGCTGAATTATATGCCACTGCCTTCAAATACCCACTGTTTGTCTTACCCGTCCCCAAACCACTGCAGGATGGTTATGAGTTGCAGTATGTTCAATGGCAGTTTGTGGGAGCAGAAACCATAAATTGTATGTTCACTACATTGGCTGAATACAAATTGCATGGCGAATATGCCTCTCCACACACTACCCTAACTTTCCATTTGGAATTGGCAGAAGACAAGGACTTGGTGTTGATGAATGGATTTGTCGATAAGGAAAGCAGCTTGACGATGGATGAAGCTCACTTGTTGATCATTAACTTGCAAAGATTCTATAGTCTGAAATACCCAGAGAAGACCAAATTGTTGAAAGAGTTCAATGAAGGTGACCCTAATTTTGATATTGATGAATTAATACAACAATCAACCACTGTCTGATAATATATATACATACATAAAGATAGATATACATTATTTATTACACACGATCTATTTACGACGCCTACCTGTAGCTGTACCTTGGCCCCTCTTTGGTGGCACGTACTCATCTTCATCACTTAGTATCACAATATCTTCAACATAACTCTGTTTTGATGATTTAGCACTGCGACTACTCTTCCCCCTACGTGAAAATGCGGATGTTGTCAGTGGGGCAATACTATCTTCAGTGACAAACATATCAATATCGGAATCATCAGAATTGAGTATCTCGTTTCTACTTTTTGTCTTTGCACCTGGTTTCTGTCTTCCACCTTTTGGTTTTGGTTTAAACTTTGGTTTGGATTCTGGCTCTGGGGTTTCTACACCAATAGAATCCAAATCAATTGGAGATTTGGAGTCTCTGATCTGCAGCAAAAATTGCTTAAATGCACTCTTGGCATGTTTCTCGTCGCCGCCATGAAACTCATTTTCATCAATATCTATGCTTAACAACGCTTTGGTTTCCTTTTTAATCTCTTTCGTAATGAACTGATTCAAAACATTCTTATCATCATTGTCAATAGTCTTCTGAACAGCTTCATTAATTCCATCTTCTGGGACCAATGCCAATTGAGTTTGTCGCAACATATCACTGACGATATCTTTCAATTTCAAATCATTGGCCTTTCTTTCATTCAATTTCTCTTCTAATAAATCAGCATCAAACTTTGTCTTTTTGGTGAGACTGGTATGTTGACGTGGTGGCACTTTTCGTTTATAGAACTGTACCACGTCATTGACATTGGCAACTTTACCAACGAACCTATTCGAGAACCGTGTAACATTTTCGATTTCGAAACCTCCACTATACTCCACACGCAATCTAATCAACGGTAATGGTCGTGCTTGTTTTCCTTCATCTTCTTCTCCTCCATTCGATGATTGGCGATTTTTATCGTTGTATATTTGGTTTGCTTCATCTATTGCTTTTTCGACCTCTTCAGTTAAATACGCAATAACATCACTTCTGGAAGCAGCACCAGGAATAAGATCGGTCTTCATTAATTCAATATCCTTCATGACAAAGGGACGAACGGTCTTCAACTCTATTGCTTCAATGGAATAATCTTTGCCCTTGATATTCATAACATACACATGTTTTGGAGCACTCTCACCTTCAGTTAGTTGAGTCGCCACGGATGATCCGCCTTGAAGCACATCAAAACTTGTTTCTGTATTGTGTTGGGGACGTGGTATACATTCATGTTCATGACCCCACAAGATGAAATCCAAAAAATTCGGCAAGAAATTCTCTGGGATCGTGGAGATATAGCTGTGCTCAGTTCTATTCTGGTGGAATGCCAAAAAATTAAACCAATTGTCAGTTTGCAATGCTGGACGTTGGAATTTGATACACCCATCCCTGAACAATCGATGCAATCTTTCATCTCTAATGCTTGATATTCCGTAGAGTGACAACTTTGTGGTTCCCTTTTGTAGCAAAACCGGCGAAACGGTGATTTCTTCACTATCACGAACTTTACCAAAATGGTTGATCAACCCCGTCACCGCTAGCAAGTCGATGGCCAGGATGAACTCCTCCCCCGTCGCATCATCATGGTTCCCACTAATGGCAAATGCGGGAATGGAAATGTTCAAATTGGGGTCCTCGTAGTTAATTTCATCAACCCCATTGGCCAATTGCGAAGGATCACTTAATAACTCCAACTCACAAGGTCGGTCTCCCATACAGTTAGAACGTAAGGACTTTATAACATGGTACATTGATTTTTTAGAAGGTTTATTGATGTGGAACAAATCACCACCATGGATTATCATATCCACATCTTTCAGTTTGGCAAGCTGGGTGATTTCTTCGAATGTTTTCCACGCGTCATCTCCTCGAATTGGATCGTTTTCATAAACACCAACGTGGTTATCTGTTGCTAGTAGTACTCGTATGGTATCTGGACCAGGGTCTATACGATCAACCAACGGCATGTCAATATACTGTTACAAGGTGTTGTGTGTTGTGTGTTGTGTGTTGTCCTAGGTAACAAATAATCGCGTAGCTTTCGCTGTGCATTTCACTGTTTGTGCGCACCAAAAAGAGAGAAAAAAATTAAAAGTTCTCATCTATAAATAAATATTGACGTCTTACACATATCATCGTCATCGTCATCCATCAGAAAATCTCAAATCTTAAATCAACTTTCTCACTTCTTACTTCTCACTTCTTACTTACTACTGGTATAACCACCACTAAAACAACAAATGCCAGAAACATCAATTAGTCTGGATTTGGAACATAGACAACAAGATGAAATCAGTAGTATATCATCAATTTACGGTGATATTTTTAACGACATAACTCCCAAAGGTTTGGTTTGGAACAAGAAACCCAGCCCTCATTTCCAAGTATTTCTCTCCTCCTCAACCAACCCAGACCGACCGACCGTGTCCATTACATTGGATATAGAGTTCACACCCACATACCCTCTATCCCCACCAAAAGTCAAACTCTTGAATGCAAAGAATCTACTTAAAGCAAATATTGCCAAGTTGGATAAGAAGTGTAAGGACTTAATCAAAGAGTACCCCGAGGAGGAGGTGTCATTTACCATAATCAGCGAATTGATATTTTTGTTGGATGAAATTCAATCAACTACCGAAAAAGTTCTATCACTAGAAGAAGAAAGAGAATTGAGACTAAAGAACGAACGAAAGGCATTGGAGGAGAAGGAAGAGAAACAGCGTCGAGAAGAGGAGGTGGCTAAACGGAAACGAAATAAAGAATTGAATGAACAAATACAAATAATAAAAGGCGAGATGGATGAAGTCGAAGAATGTGAATATTCCGATGCCGACGATTCACTACTACCTCATGACGTGGATCAATTTTTCGTATTTGAAAATGCCATGGAAGACACCATCCCGAACACAAGAAGGAAGTTCAAGTTTCGAGCCATACTGGGATTCATCAAGTACAATCAGAAGGGTATTTTCAGTCCTGTGGGTACGCAATATCTTGTCAAACCATATATTGGCGTCGACCTCCAGCACAAAGTTGATAAGCAAGGGACGGATCTATCGTATTTGTTAACAGTCATAGACTTAACTAATTCGCATTGGCAAACAGAACACGGTAAAAGAGAAATCCAGGATTTGGAGTCTGAATTGCAATTGGTCATGAATATCAATCACAGCAATATTCTTAATCTAGTCGGGTTTCAAATAGATAAAAAAATTGATCCGGATGCCACTACCCACGGCTGGAGAATTCGATTGTTGACGGAATTCTCACCAGTTAGTGAAACACTCTACGACATACTACCTACTGCTGAGTTTATCAACTGGGCATTAGCAAGAACCTGGTTGATTCAGTTGTTGCCAGCAATCGAGTACCTCCACAATGCCGGGTTTATCCATAAACTCATATGTCCTTTAACAATAGTCCTTTTCCGGGAGGTGGACCAATTGTATTATCAAAACTCCATCAATGATCATCTAAACAACGCTAACAGTTTTATTGGGGGAGAAGATTCTATGACCATAAGTGCCAAGAAAGTGTTGAAATTGTGTCATCCGTCGTATGGGTTTAAGATCCTCGAAATGTTATCCTCACACCCCAATGATGAAACGCGTACTGTGCTGTTTCCTAGAATGAACCCAGACACTTGGATGCCTCCAGAATTGAAAACCTCGGGATATCATCACAAGTCGGATATTTGGGACCTAGGGGTATTGTTTTTACGGGTAATGTTGGGGTTTGATATTTTAAACACAACGTATAAAACACCAGCAGAGTTCCTTAATAATTTCTCTGTCGACGATTTTGTTGGTGCCGAGGAGTATGCTTCATTGGTTTACGATGTGTTGAGTAAAATGCTACAGACTAAGCTTTCCAAACGGTTGACACCAATGGAACTAAATGCGGTGAAGTTCTTGCGTGACGGTCCTATAATTTCCAAACTACAATCAGAGACTAATTTGTCAAGGTTAATGAAAACTACCGATACTTCTCCCGAAAAGAAACACGTTCAAATTGAAGATACGAACTCTCCAAGACCAATGAACCAATCAAGGTTGAACATCCCGCAGAGCATATCACGAAGAAGATTATCAAACCAAAACACCCAGCACCCGTATTTTGGCGAAAGTTCGGCCATGGTTATGCCCTCGGGTAGTCAGCGAAATATGGGACGGTACGCGAGAGACTTTGAAGAAATTGGCAAATTAGGACGGGGAGGCTTTGGAGTGGTGGTTAAAGCAAGAAATAGAATGGAAGGGACTTTCTATGCCATAAAAAAGATCAAACATCGTGCTAATATGTTGGATTCCTTGTTGAGTGAAGTCTTGTCGCTTGCCAGATTGAACCATCAGTATATTGTTAGATATTATGGTACTTGGGTGGAAGAGTTAGAAGATAGTGTAACTGCATCAAATAGTACATCTGCTATAGCTAGTGACGAAAGTGACAGTGAGAATGACGACGACGATGATGATGACGATGAGGATGACAGTGAATCGTTTTCTAATCAAATCGGTAGGTCGACATCTGTATTACCAAGTTATGATAACTCATTTCAAGTTGATTACATTTCCACTTCGTTTGATCCACGAGTACAATTTGATGATGAAAGTTCAGAGGAGGACGACGATGAAGATGATGACCCCTTTGAGTTTGCCAAATCGACGGATGAAGTCAATAAGGAAGACACGTCTGAAGAAGTTGTGTCTCGTGAAGTTGTGAAAAAACCGGTTATTAAACTTGCACCGAAATCAGTTTTGTACATTCAGATGGAGTTTTGTGAGAACAACACACTTTTGAATTTAATCGAACAGGGGTTACCAGGAAACCCGGATGAGTACTGGAGGTTATTCCGTCAGTTATTGGAGGCAGTGTCGTATATTCACAGTGAAGGTTTTATTCATCGAGATTTGAAACCTATGAATATTTTCATTGACCGATCAAACAACATAAAAGTCGGGGACTTTGGTTTAGCCAAAAACAGTCAGTTTTCGTCAATAGTGCTGACAAATAATCAAGTATCGCCATCTGCTGCAAAGAAGAACACTAATGGCGACCTCTCCACTATCGTGGGAACACTTTTTTACACTGCCAATGAGGTTGCTACTGGAAATTATGACGAGAAGGTGGATATGTATTCCTTGGGTATTATATTCTTTGAAATGTGTTACCCGTTGAGCACTGGGATGGAGAGAGCTAAAATATTGAACGAATTGAGATTGAAGACAGTTGAATTCCCCACAAACTTTGTGGTTAGCAAATACAAGACTGAAAAGAAAATCATAAGGTCATTGTTGGACCACAATCCAGAAAACAGAATGTCTGCCAAGGATATCTTGTCCAGTGGTTGGTTACCGGTTGAACATCAAGATCAAGTTATCCAAGAGGCACTAAAATCACTTGCGGATCCTGCCTCCCCCTGGCAACAACAAGTCAGAGAGACGTTGTTCAACCAGCCATACCTGTTGGCCAAAGATTTGATGTTTGACAATGACAAACAAGGTGGGCTGGTTAATACTAATGACTACTTGTTGTTTGATAAGATCATGAATGAAATCAAAAAGATTTTCACCACACATGGCGCAGTGGAAAATTTGAATATCAATATGCTCCTACCTAAGGTACCATTCCAGGCACGGGAACAGGTGTATGAGATACTAGATAAAAGTGGGTCTGTTTTAACATTGCCGTATGACCTCACATTACCCACTGCAAGATTCTTGAGCAAGACAGATATGACTACTATTCCTAAAATATATCGTCATGAATTTGTTTATCGACCCAATGCCAAAGGTGTAGGAGTTCCCGATAGGTATAGTGCTGTGCATTTCGACATTGTTGGCAATTCAGAAACCACCAAAGCCAGCTTGTTCTCGCATGACGCTGAGTGTTTGAAGATTGTGGATGAGATTGTTAATCTGTTCCCATGTTTTAAGAATGCAATAATCGTGATCAACCACTATGATATACTAGATGCAGTGACGACGTTTGTCTTTGAGCACGTGGGAATTGATGAGAAGCGAAAAGTGGATATATTTGGTGTGTTGTCACAGTTGGGGATCGATAAAACGGCAGATGAGATCAAAAGGTACTTGCGCGAAGATTTCCAGGTGCCGCATACAGTTACCAAAGATCTTGTTGATAACTTCAATATTACGTGTGAAATAGAAAAATCCAGACAAAAGTTGACTAAGCTCATGGTGGATTCTCCACAATTGATCAAAATTGAAAGAGCGTACACGTACTTGATTGAGGTGTACAAGGTTTTGAAGCAGATGAATATTAATGTTCCCGTTGTGTTTAATCCATTGAGTAATTATAATTCCAAGTATTGCACCAAAGGAATCATGTTCCAGGCAGTATTCAAGTCGGACAAATCAAAGAGATATACGCGGTTGGTGACAGGTGGTAGGTTTGATTCGTTGATTGGATCATTGGCCAATGTCAGCACCAATATCAAGACTCCGCATGGGGTGGGCTTTACATTGACCACCAGCTTGTTGTTCCTTTTGATGAAGAATTTGTTATCCAGGAAATCTAAAGTGGATTTGGCCAAATGGAAAGGAAGCAGGTGTAAGGTTATCATTAGTTCCACTCAACAGCAGTTCTTGAATCAATGTGGGTATGCGTTGTTGTCCAGTTTGTGGAGCAAGAATATAAGTGCCGACATGAATCTGGCCAGTAAATCACAGGATGAAATATTGCACAATGCATCTACCGACGGTGCCACATGGGTAGTCATAATACGTCAGTTACCAAGTAATAAGAAATTTAGGAAATCGGGGTCCACATTCAAGCCATTAAAAGTCAAGAATATTACCAATGACAAAGAGATTGATCTTGAGTACGATGAGTTGGTGACATACTTGGCCGAGTCAGAACACGACGATGAGCAGGATGAGACTAATCTGACTCTTTCATCGGCTGCAAACAACAGCAACAACAGCAACAATAGTGGCGGCATCGGCAATATTAGTAATAGTAGCACTAATAGCGGTGACAGTTCCCTTACCCGTGAACATAACGAATTGTCGGGACCAATAAACACAGTTGATATTGATCAAAAAATCATTGTGGTCAATAATGATGCACCAAGGGGAAGAAAGAATAAACGTGATAAATGGGAACTGGAAAATGATGCTAAATTATGTGGTCAATCGGTGATTAAAGAGTTGAGTCTCGGCCCAGTTATTGTGGTTGATGCAAGAGATGAAATATTAGACATGATTAGTATTACGTCGATCCACCAACAGGATGAATGGATTAGAAAAGTTGTGTACGCCACTAATAACTTCCCCAAAAGCTTTGCAATTAATATCCAAAACACATTGATCAAGGAGTATAATAAAGGTCAAAAATGGTGTATTTTGGTGTCTCCACGAACCCAGCATTCCACAATTGTTGATTTGAGAAGGTGAGTGTGTAATAATAAATAGTAATTAAATAAATAAACAAATAGATCAATGCATATTACGTAATATATTTATATTTATAGTTATAGTTATTTAGTGTTCATTTAGAAATTGGTCTTTCCAATTCCAATATTCCTCTAATCTTAATTTCCCGTAGTTCAGATAGTTGAAATCGATGCTAGATAGTTCACTTTGGATCATTGCCCAGATCCCCCAGTAGAATCCTGGCAACCCATAGTATGTTTTAATTTCATCAATCAAACCTTTGAGTTCTTCTGTTGATGCGTCAAAGTTGTTTAAATACCCTTTACACCAAGTTACCAAAGTTGGATTGGAATATGAAGGAACAGGGATGGCTGATCTGTCGCAATTGAAACCTTGCCATTCGGCTAAATGGTTAGCAATGTCAAATGCTCTTGGTGCAGGCAACATGTACTCGTAGTCGATGAACTTGATTGGATTGTCGGCAATTGCTGGTAAAGTATCTATTTGGGTGAATGGGAAGTTGGTAGGTATAATGATGTTACCTGATAACAAGTCACAATGCGATGAAACCGTTGGCGAGTTCGATGTTGTTGTTAACGTCTCGGTCAACCAAGCAAATTCCTTTTTGATAATATCTTTCAAGTTGTCTTCAGTGACTGTCTCGTTGGGCAAGTTTTGCTGGAAGGACGAAATCAAATCTTCATTGACTGGCACGATATTAATCCAGTCATCTAACAATTCCCAGATATTGGATATAAACTTCTTTTTGTTGCTTGGTTTCTTCTTGAAAGAGACACTGCCACTGGAGGATCGTCTTCTTCTGATGCCTAACTTGAGTGTTCTAAGTTTCTCAATCCCCAGCTCTATTAATTTATAGTCGACTTTCTTGTGCAAGTTACCCAATTGTTGAGCAATCAATGGGTACAAAGTTTCGTTGCTTAATTCTTCAGGCTGTAAGGATCTACCGTCTAAATACCCATATACCATACCATTCTTGAATCTTGCATACACCTTAGGAGCCAAGTTGATGGAATTCAATATCAAATGTGAAATGAATTCCCTGTGTCTATCTATGATTAAATTCGTACCGTGGCCATACACTCGTATCAAGACAGGTTCAGAGTCGGCGTACTTACAGGATAACAACATATTGGTAATACCACCGGTCAACTGTTTTGTTGTGATTTTGCTTGCATCTGTCCAATTTGGGAAAATCCTTATCAACAACTCCTTGACGTTTTCAAAATCGTTTTTCAAGTTATCCGCCAAATTAATAATCAACTTAGGCAAGTATAAGGATGGGGGAGAAATAGATTTTCCATTCATCGAGGAGTTGTTTGATGATGGTGGTGACAAAGGTGGTGACGGGGAATCTTTTGTATTGGTGGTCGACGGCACGCTAGGCTCACCTTCGACGTCGGATATACTCGGATTGTTGAGACTGTAAAGTAAATTCTTATTCTTCAAGTATAACTTATCTGGAGTGAAATCTGCGTGGTCGGTGACTAATTGTGGGAAATTACCGTTGTTGTTGTTGTCGTTGTTGTTGCTGGTTATGGCATCTTCGGGATCATCTATATCGTTTGCAGTTATGGGCACCACATTGAACTCGTCATGGGAAACAAAACAATACGCCGAGGCAAACTCGTCGTTGGACGGTGTTCTAATAAGGGGAATTCTATCGCCCAGGTGTGGCTGATCTTTCGCTGGAATCATGGTTAATTGTTATTAAGAAAAAAAAAGGAGGGAGGAGTGGAGGGGTTTGTAGTAAAAGAAAGTGCCAAATAATTTAATTCTTTTTTTTTTTTTTCAATTTGGAGGCTTGGGATATGTGTAAAAAAAAAGATAAAGGGTAGAAAAGAAATAAAAAGAAAGAAAAGTGTGGAATCCGGAAACACGGGGAGGTAAAGATATTATTATAAATCAAAGGGTAAAGTGGGGTTCAAATGTTGAGATTGGAAGTTATCTATATAAAAGAAATAACAACAATAACAACAATAACACCAACAAAAAAAGGGGGAGGGGAATTGTAAGATTGTATAAGCAGATATTGACAACCACACTGTTTTTTTTTTTTCTTGTTTGTTGGAAATTTATTCAAACTTAAACAAAGTAGAAAATTAAAGAATAGAAAAAAATTGTGAGCAAAGAACAACAGCAACAGCAACAGAAAAAAAAAAAATTAATTAGGGAAATTACTTATGGAGCGGCTACCACTATCATCTAATGAAATTACTGATGACTATATGCACGCCTCTTTTTACCTGAAACTATCTTTCTTCTTTCTTCATGGTACTTCTTTGTGTCAGGACCACATGACATGAAATTACAGTATGGTATATGTTGATGACCAACTTGACCTACCCAAGAAAAAGACGTATTTACCGTATTGAGTAACAAGGTACCAAAGCAAACTTATTTACAAAAAAATAAAAATAAAAAAAATTGCCCCGCCTCCTCTTCCTCTTACCCTAGTTACATATTACACTGTGGAGAACAAGAAAAGAAAAACCAACAAAAAAAAAAACAATAATAACGTCGTGTGATATTCGATATGTTTGACTATGTCTGTTTACGCCCTGGCTAAGGTAGTTTCTTTTTCTTTTTCCGCTATTGATCCTTGTTGTTAACTGTTATCTCTGTTTACAAAAACCCCTCTTCTTACTTATACATCAGCTCATATGCAATTAACAGTCGCATGACATCAGCTCGCAGTTTAATAGGTCATGTGTCAATCTGGCACGTGTAGAACTAGTTGTTGTTTTAAATTTTTTTATTTCTTTGTATTTTTTTATTTTTTTTTTTTAACGCGTCTTGAATTTATCTATGTTAAACAATACACCACACAAGCAGAGATGTACGGAGACACGGCCAATAAACTAATACTAGATGCGAAGAGATCGGTCAACTTGTCCACCATTCCAATATATCAGTCTGATCTAATCAGGGATATTGTCAAGGAAACAAACGATTTGAACAAAGATGTCGATTATTTATCTGGAGTCCAAGAAGAGATCTCAGATCAACTAAATGTGTTGACAGAGCAGTATAACCAGTCGATTGGGAAACTCCATGACATAAACAAACAGAGGTCTGATTTAGATAGAAAATTGAAGGAGATTGAAAAGAAGGAAAGAGACCCACGTAATACGAGAGATTTCTCATCTGAAAGAAACGAAATCACTGGGTTGGATGCAGTGTTGCTAAAGAGAAAGGAAACAGTCACCGAAGAAATGCAAGAATCATCCAAGATAATAGAACAGATTAATGAAAAACATTCAAAGATCAACCAATGCCAATTATTCGTTACTCATTTGTCCATGCGAAGAAACAAGCGTTGTTTGTTGGCGTATGAGAAACTAAGATCAGACAAGATTGTCGAGTTTGCATGGTTAAACATCGATCCAATTGAAGCGGCACCTACAGCCAATTCGCTGGAATCTAACGTCAACCCTATTACTAAGAATTTAACAAACTATACCACCTCGTTGGATGTGAACAACTTGAATCACTTTGAGAAGGATTTTTTCAAGCAGTACCAGGATCTCATCATGAATTTCAAGTCCGATTTTGAGGATATCGATTTAAGTGGCGACTTGAATCCGCCCACAAACATTTTCATCGACGTGAGAGTTTTGAAAGACGGTGGCGAAGTGACAACCGAATACGGGTCCTTCAATTTGATCAAAGATTCCCAGTTTTTCGTGAGAAAATCAGATGTCGAGAGATTAATCCAACAAGGATATCTAGAAGAAATCATTTAAATATGTAACTAAATAAATAACAACACGTTTATTCTTGCATTTCTATATCTCCATTTTCTTCCGTTTCTTTTTCCTTTCCCTTATCTTTGTCTTCTGTTATTAGCTTTTGTAATTCTTCCACTTCAAAATTCAATTTTTTGCTACCCAATTTGGTGTTCTTTTGGTCGACGTTCGATATTGGTAATATCATGACCCCGTCGTCATTCTTATCGTAGACACCGATGTTGTCGTCCATTATTTTAATCTCTTTTCTCAAATCAATGGCCACTTTACTTAACGTCGAATAAATTGTCGATGTTTGTTCGGAAAACTCTTCTTTATCTTTAGTGTAGAATGACTGGAATATCGTCGAGAACTGGTCCAATAGCGACACCACCTTGCAATCTATTTCATACAACGAATCTAATCTTTCCTGGATAAAGTTTTCCGCCTTTTCGTTCTCGAGTGTTGACATTTGTTTGTTTGGTTGGTTTGGTTGTTGAATGTAGGGGGTTGATGTATTATTATTTTTTTTTCCCTACTTGTATTTGTTTCTGTCCAAAAAAAAAAAAAAAAAAAAAAAAAAAAAAAAAAAAAAAAAAAAAAAAGCTACTCATACATAATCTCCCATATTTCCCCCCCCCTCCCTATCTTCGATAGACAATGATACAATTGGGGTTGACAAGGATAAGTAAACTCCTTTCCCATTTGAACAGCCCACAAAATGCATACAAATCTGTACATGTCGCCGGAACCAATGGTAAAGGGTCCACTTTAGCATACTTGTCAGGCATCCTATCGCTAATCATCAAAACAGGTGTGTTCTCATCACCCCATATGTTACACTACCACGATTGCATCCGGATCAACAACCAGACGTACCCGAAAGAGAAATTCGACGCAGTCTACAACCAGGTCATTGATATAGATAAGCAAATGCAAACAAACTGTACAGAGTTTGAGATTCTCACTGCAACTGCATTCAAGATCTTTCAAGTTGAAAAAGTGCAAATCTCATTGATTGAAACTGGAGTTGGAGGTAGATCAGATGCCACCAATGTGTTAAACGAACATGAGGTGGCTGCTTGTGGAATCACGAAAATAAGTCTGGACCATCAGGGACTTCTTGGTGGGTCCATTCAGCTGATAGCTAGTCATAAGGCAGGAATTATGAAACCCAATGTGCCATGTTTTGTTGACGCCTCAAACGAGAAAGCAGTTTTAGATGTGTTGCTCAGTACTTCTCATGAAATTGGATGTCCGTTAACGTTGGTGCGACCTGAACTAAGCGATGGGTTCTTAAAGTTCAGCCCATTGAAAGGGGCATATCAAGCATATAATTTGGCATTAGCATTATCCATCCTCAAATCATTGCCCTACAAGATAAGTGACGAAATAATACAGGAAGGAATTTCCAAGACCTACTGGCCAGGAAGATTACAAGTCATAGAGCATGCAAAATTGGGAAAGATACTAATCGATGGTGCACACAACGAAGGTGCAGCTATTGAATTGGGTAAGTATTTGGGTGAGAGCCATAACAAGGGTAAGTCAAGAGTATTTGTTATTGGAATGACTAAAGGTAAAGATGTGAACAGTTTGTTCAAACATATTTTGCAAAAGGATGACGTTGTTGTTCCAACATTGTTCACACAACCGGATAACATGCCATGGATCAACTGTGAATCAATAGAGGACTTGTCATCAGAAGCAGCAAAGTATTGCAAAGTGGATATAGCTGGTGATAATGTGTATATTAAAGATGTCTTGACGTTTTTGGAAAGCCGATATGCTGGGAAACAGATTATCGTGTGTGGTAGTTTGTATTTGTGTGGTGATGTGTTACGAGAAATTAATCAATAGGTGCTGGGAAGGGGTTGTGTTGTGACCTTGTAATAGTATCTGTTAGAACTGTAAATAAATACATAGTATTATCTATTCATTCCTCCTATGTAAAGAAATATTATACGCGCATGTGCACGCGTGTGTGTATGTGCGCATTTTTAATAATTAACGCGACGATAGTTAGCAAAATTTTCATCTGGATAAGATTATGTTTACTTTATTATAACGAAATTACACATTCCAAATACCAACCATGGGGTTATCCGAGTTAGAGAAAAAGAGGTTGCAGAACATTCAGAGGAATAGGGAGTTGATGCAAAACCTTCAATTGCACAACGAAGTAGATTCCATCAAGAAAGAAATTGATTCCACAGCAAGAGCAAAAAGACATAAATCTGCTACTTCACGCTACAACAATAAGAAGACAACTGTCAAGAGTGAACCAGCTGCACCTACTAGAAGGTCGCGTCGTATTGCTGGAATTAAAACCGAGTTAGATGGCCCATCAGAAAGCACCGATGACTACCAAAAGAAACAGGAGGAGTATCAAAGGGAGCAAGAGCAACGTCGCAAGAGACTAATTGGCGATTTTAAAATTCTGGATTTGATAGCTGGTGGGAAAGAAGGGGGCGATGTTGATGAAGAAAAGAACAACCGAGTTTTGGATCTTGTCAAATCTTTGGGTGACAAAATTAGTGCAGGTGATTTTTATGAAATCATTAGGGAAAACTCCACTAGTCTGAATACATCGTTGGAAAAGAAACGTAAAGAGTTTGATAATCTTGGTATCTATGAACGATTTGATCCATTGGATGTGAAACTCACTCCCAAAAGAATCAGCGCGATTGCGTTCCATCCCACAGACAACAAGGAGAGCCGAATTGTTTCTGCTGGTGATACCGAAGGTCATATTGGTCTCTGGTTGGTAGATGACAAAACAAGCGACGAAACTCCCCTGATCACCACATTACGAACACAGGGGAAAAATATCTCCAGGATCCTTTTCCCATTGTTTGCTCCTGAAAAACTTATCTCAAGCTCCTATGATGGTTCAGTCAGATCGTTGGATATGCACAAGCAAGTTTCTACGGAGCTAATTTATTTGAAGGACCCGGATTCTAACTCCGCATTGGGGGTTAGTTGTGTGGAACAGGTCCAACAAAACAGCTACATGCTCTCTACATTGTCGGGGGAATTTTACACTTATGACACACGTTCTAGGAAACCAATCACCAATAGGGATTTGTTGCGCTTGCATGATAAGAAAATTGGTGGGTTTACCGTCAATCCAAACAACTCTAATATGATTGCAACGGCATCGCTAGATAGATCCATGAGAATCTGGGACTTGCGGAAAGTTGGCAAGTCGGTGTACTCTGAGTTTGATGACCAATGGTCTCCCCATATGTTTGGCAACTACACTTCCACCTTGAGTGTATCCAGTGTTGATTGGAATCACGACAACACATTAGTATGCAACGGTTATGATAATAACATTGCGTTGTTCAACTACAACGGTGGCAATGGATTACCACCTATCGATGAATGGGGAAGTAATTATCAGCCGGGTGCGAAGAAAGTTGAACCCCCAGAATTACCAAACAACTTGGTACCTTTCACCAAGATCAGACACAATTGTCAAACGGGACGTTGGGTGAGTATATTGAAATCCACTTGGCAAAGGAACCCTGCTGATGGTTTCCAGAAATTCATCATCGCCAATATGAACAGAGGATTGGATATTTACGATCAACAGGGGAACATATTGGCCCATTTAAATGAAAATGTCGGTGCAGTACCTGCGGTTTGTACATTACATCCAACACAAAACTGGGCTGTTGGTGGAAGTGCCAGTGGTAAAGTGTACTTGTTTGAATAGAGAGACATGTGTAGTATTATAATAAATGTTGTAACTATATTTTTTTTTTTTCATCCAAGATTGTTGCAAAAATTCACCAAAATAAAAAAAAATAAATAAATAAATAAAAACAAGTTCATAGTATATAGTATATAGTTAAACCTATATCTTGTCATTGAACATCTGGTCTTTTTCACATACCATGAGCATGTCTACATCACTTGAGGGGTTCAATGTCTGCATTTTCGTGTTCAAATTGGTGGGTATATGAATATAAGTTCCTACACAAGCATACGCGTATGGTCTACTTCATAGCACAAATCATCTTGAACTCTAAAGTAACTTTCGTTAAATCTTACCCAGATAGTTAAAAAAAAATAAACTATGTGTTTCATTATCCACAAGTACAAACTTAAACATGGTTAGGCTTTTTTTTTTTTTTTTTTTTTTTCATTCACCGAACGCAAAAGTAATTGGTCTCGCTAATTCTTGCTCCAGTTATCCTACGCCACTTATATTGTGGTTTGGAGAAACAAATCAAGATCATCAGCGGTCAAGAGGCGGGTTTCATAAAATAAAGTAAGCTGCTTACAAATATCTCAAGTATGACCAATATCTCCAAGTTGGAGATGGAGATGGAGATGGAGATGATATGGCTGTATCGTTTTCTCACATCTCTGGATTTTATGGTATTTCCGTAACAGCCATTCTTGGTATGAGCATTCCTTACGCAATCATGATTGTGTTCAACGCAGCAAGGCTATATCTCCTCCACCCTCACTTTTCTCCTACTAACCAACTATCGGAATTACCACAACTGAGCAACAACACACGGAGGCAACATGCTGAAACAGCATGCTGAGGTAACTTGCAGAGACGTTTAGCGTTTAAGATTCTAGAGCGATACCACAAAAAAAAAAAAAAAATAGAAGGCTATTTTAAGTAGAGTCGCACAGTCAAAAAACATTTTCTGCTTTTCCGAAGTTGCGAAGTTCAATATTGTATATACCACACACACTTTTGAACCAAGAATATGGATTGGTAATCAGACCACCCGAAGTAATTGAGTAAACAAATACACAAATAAAAAAAAATCACCACCCGATGACGACGGAACCCACTTCACTGCTACACACCACCCTGGATACTCAATTCTTGTGACTACCTGAGTATTGTCACGAATATTCCAAATTAAAAAAAAAAAAAAAAAAATTTGCCTCTCACACACGTTGGTAAGCCTTTCGGTTCTAAAGTTTTTTTTTTTACCTCTTACAGTTGTTTGTGAATATATCGGCTTTAAAATGTGAAATTTTGTTTCTAGCAATATGCTGGGTCCTGCCCTTCTCTTTATGTTGCAACTTTTATTATATTCTACGTATCGTACTAACAAAAGGTTGCAGATTTCTTCGCCAAGATACACGACAACTCTTCTAATGATGAATTTTTTTTCTCTCTCTCTTGACGTATTTTGGAGTCAACATCGAAAGAGGGAAAAAAAAAAGATGATTAGATATCAGAATCCAAACCAATCGAATCACATCAAAAGCAATATGGGTTGGTTTGGGAGTGGAGGAAATGCCCCACCATCCAAGGTGTCAGTAGTCAATGAATTTAAAGAGGAACCTAAGCCACAGCAATTTCTTGAAGATTTGCCACCAAAGTTCGAAGATCTGGAGCCAGTACCTTTGGCCCAACAACAACAACAACAGCCACCAAGAGAAAGAGAAGCCACCCTAATGGATGCGGCGAAACAGATCAAACTAAGTGATTTCACAGTAGATAGATTTATCCATATGCCATGCTTTAGAGAAGCAATGATTACTGGATTTCAAGCCATGGGTGTTCTAGGTGTAGTCACGTTCTTGATCCATAAAAATATTAGGAAAAGTTTCAATTGGTCTGTTGGGGGGTTCTTTTTAGGGAATGTTATAGGATGGGAACAATGTCGATCATTACGAAGAAGAAGTTTCCATATGGTGGAAAAGGCAAAGATGGAAAGAGAGGAAAAGAATAGGAAGAAATGGAGTGAATTGCAGAATAAAGGGGATGAAGATTTGAAAAAATTCCAAGAGTTCAATAGCAGAGAGTGAAGCAACACTAAATAATAGGATGATTTAAGTCTTGTAAATAGAAACAATGAACAAATCTAGTTTTTTTTTTTGGTGGAAATAAATATTTAAGTTTTGATTTTATAATTTATACATCTACTATACACTGGAGAGCACTAAATGGCACTGGATATCCGAACTCTAAAATGAATTATATTGGAATAAAAACATTGCAATACGAAACGAAATGGGGGGGGGGCTCTTAATATTTGAAAGCAATAAATAATAACAATAACAATAATAGCAATAACAATAATGATAATAAGCGGGTCAAGTCTGTATACCATGGGTTTCATAGAACTCTTTTACTTCTCTGTTGTAATCATTCAAATCGCGTGTCAAGTTCTGTAGCTTCTTATTACCGAGTTTTTCTAGTCTGACAAATAGTTTTGCATTATGATGGAAGCTTTGGATTTGCTTATATTTGGATATGATATTGCTAGGTCGACGTTGTTGTCGACGATGAGTCACTAGTCTGTCCAATTGAATTCTTAAAAGCAAATTGATCAACTCTAATTTCTTGGACTCTAGATATAGGTTCTTGAAGCGTTTGTCAAACTCCTTCATCTTGGTAGCAATGAGTTCTGGATCAACAGGTGGAACGTTTTGAGTCATGGTAGAAGCAAGTATGACTATTGGGATATATGGTTTGCGGCTGTTGTTGATAAGGGAAGATAAAAGTGAAAGTAAAATAATGCTAGGATTGAAAAAATTGTAAAGTAAACCCTGTGATATTTATACTAATTGCAAAAGTGGAATTAGTAAAAAATAATAAATAGTCTGCAGCATTGACTAACACCATGCCCAAATATGTAAAATAACTAAGACACTTTGTGTGATCGGGGTAAGAATATGATAAAACTGCCGTGTGAAACCCCTCAGAATGATGCCTTTAATGGTATCGGTGATATAAATTTTCTATTTTTTTTTTTTCTTTCGTTGCATTTTAATTGTTGTATGTGACATACCTGAGGCGGAAAAACCATAAAACAATTTTATGTGAGAAAAAGAAACCTTGAGAAATATGCAGCTGGGGTTAAATGCAGAAAAACTTAATTTCACACCAGGGAACGCAATTTGATACTCTTTTGATATATTTTATTTCAAGTGTACTAGGGACTAAATTCTTGACTTCTAAACTGATAATATTAGTGATATGCATTCTTAGTGAAAATATGGAGTCTATTTCCTTATTTGTTTACGGCTTTGTTTTTTGAGGTTCCTGTTTCCGATTCCGAAATCACTCTTGTTATCAAATTATATGGTGGACTTGTTCGAACTAATTTTTTTTTATATGACTTTGTTGTTCCATTACTGATCTAATGCCGTGTTCACTACCCTGATGTGTCGTTACAAGTGTCCTATAGTTCATATCCTATTTCTCCGTGTTATCGGAAATGGGTAAAAATATCCGATAGTGTTTATATGACGAACCCGCTAACGAAACTACTTGAGAGAATAATGTGTGTGTTTTTTTTATTTATCTAAGGATTGTTGTCTAAAACGTGCTGCGGTTAAAGTTATCCCACATGTAAAGGCATATTAACGAAAGGAAGTAAATATTGCCACTCTCCAAACCCACACAAATATGCATATATGTAGAGGGGTGGAGTAAATTCAGGAAAAAGAAGAAAAGAACAACTAATAAAACTAACGAATTCACTACGCGCTCGTGGCATTTTTCGGTATTTCCTCGCTAATTCTTGTCGTGTTTTTGAACTCTCCACGATTCTTTTCTCAAAAAGAAAAAAACAAAAAAAAAATGTTACATAATAGCTCGCATTGCATGTTGTGACTCCTCCTTGTGGTTGTGTGTGTGTGTTTGGTTCGGTTCTTAAAAAATATATGTACTGGAGGCAGGCAAAAAGTCAAACATGTTTTAACCGATTGCTTTGAACTTCTCCCTTTCTCATGCTGCAAAACTCACCAAGACAATATTTATTTTCGGAGACGGGTATAATATCTTGTTTTTCCTTTCTACATCCGTTCTTGCAACTCCGATAGATTTTCTTTTTCTTTTTTTTTTAGATGTTTGCTAAAAGATGACCAGCCCTGGGGATTTGTTTCATTAAACTTTAATAAACGTTTATGTCTAAATGGTTATTTACTCCTAATTTCTGAGTATCCATTGTTAGGGTTTTTATGGTTTGTATTACTATTTAGGTTTTTTTTTTTGGTTCGTTTCATAGACCGAATCGAGATTTCTCTAGTGGTTATGTATTTTTCTTTTGTTTTGTATGCAAGACAGGCAATCTCGGATATGTTCTTTATATCAGTGATTTTCTCAATGCCTTTATTAATTTATCACTAATTTGATTACAAACTGATACAATTAGCGAGCTTGGGTTAGTCAGCTCATGGTTTCTTCTGGAAACTTCGAGATCACCTCCCTCATATCGTTTAATTTTCAGGGCTTCCTTGTTTTTATATTTTTTCTTTTTTTTTTGTGTGTATTTAATTTTGCTCATTGATGTAATAATGGCTCGATTTTGTGCGTTTCTTTTTTCTTTTTTTTTTTTTTTTTTTTTATTAATCTTAACATCGCCTTTGCGTTTTTAATCACTTTCAGCTAATGCTTACAGGATTAGTAATCAGGTAAATACTTCCTTTTTCAATTAGGACTGGGGGATCCTGTCTCACTTTAATTCTATTTCCTCCCTGAAATTCCATTTAGCAATACCAGCACACCGCTAAAAAAAAGAAAAATAAAAAAACTGAATGTATATTCTTTGCTTTTTTAACCGCTAGCAGTATGTTCACCGCCCTCATCCTCCATACTCTAAATATAGAATAAGAGCCGATTAATTCACGCAGGGGGGAGGGGGCGAAGGGGGGACGGCAGTAATTTTCTTAATAATTTATGACAAAATTGATTATTCATTAATAATATGCGCTTGAACTACAGTGTGGACCAATAATTAAGAAATAGGTAGCGCATATTATACATTTTGCGATACACATTGAGTAACAGGGACTCTAGTACTACGAAGTTGTAAAATGGGAATTATTTAATGCAACTCTCTTGGAGTACTAACCACGTTTATTTGGTTTAGCATCAATGTGTTTCTCAAATTTTGTGGATGCGTTGATATGTTGGTGTTGTACTTCCCTCATAGTTGCGAACTTGTCACCATTTAGGAAAAAAAAATCCTCATGATAAATAGAACCCAGTGATTGAGAGAGCAAAAGTAATCTAATGTATGATGCTTAAAGATATAATATTTTCTCAAGTGTTACATAAAGAGACCAACATTATATAGGATGGTTGGAAGATTGTATATACTACGTCATTTTGATGAAGTGAGAATCTTTTTTTATTGAACCCTCTCTCTCTCTCTCTCTCTCTTTATCTCGCTCTCTCTCTCTTTATCTCGCTCTCTCTCTCTTTATCTCGCTCTCTCTCTTTATCTCGCTCTCTCTTTCTTTCTCTCTCTCTCTTCCTGTCTCAATACTTTTATTTTTTTTGAACCTCGGAGTAAAAATGAAAACAATTTTCGCGTGCCAAACTCTATTAGGTAATTTTTTTCCCCCACTTAATCAAACTCACACTCTCACTCACCCATTCTACTCACGCATTCACAAGAACAACGAAATAAAGAGAGCAAAAAAAAAAAAAGTTCATCTATTATTTCTGACTTTTCTCAACGATTCAATTTTTCACTCCCACATCACCTCCAGAACCCCACATTTCAAACAAAATCATGGATAATCATAAAGCTACTATTACATACAAGACTTTAAAGTCCAATCTTGTTAATCTACCATCCCATTTGACCAATTTACTATTCACCGCCAATATTAAAGTCCAGGATGTTATTGTGGAGATCGTGACTGACAACGCCAACGCCAAAACCAAAACCAAATATTATGCTGGCTGGTCCGGGATGTCGTCTTCTGGGTCTATAACATCATTAGAAATAGATCCTATATTTGCTCAGTCGTTGAAATTGGTGGAAAACACCAAGATAATAGTCAATTTGAAATTGGGCAATTATGAAAGTTCCAATATCAACTTGGAACCATTGACCAGTTCAGATTGGGAGATTGTCGAGCTACATGCACAATTAATTGAGGACAAGTTGTTAAGTCAAACAAGATGTGTTGCATTGAACCAAGTCTTGGTGGTGTATCCTAATTCTTCAACACATGCAAAATTGTTGGTGACCGATTTGGGCAGAGAAGGAGTTGCATACGCCAAAATTTCTCCCTATTGTGAGATTGCTATTGCTCCTAAAGTTAGAAAGAGGGAAGAAGAAAGTGCCACCACCAAAAGTATTAGCAGTTCGAAAAGTACGAGAAAATCTGATTCTGTGGAAGACTACTCGGACTTGCCACTGGTTTTGAAAAGAGGCATTAGTTTGCCACATGGATTGTATAACGAGGTCAAGGGGGATTCAGGGTACGCAGTTTACTTGGATGTCGATGAGTTGCCTTCCAAATTTGGTGATTATGTTGCAGTTTCTGTGATACCTGGTCCAAATGATAAACCTTCTAAAACTGTTGATGAGGAAAACAAGGACTTGAAAGAAAACAAGAGAATAATTGCCAAAGTTGTCGATTACAAGCAAGGATTATCTGAGAATATTGGAATTTCAAGAGATTTATCTGTGGCATTGAACATCGAGAATCAAATTGGTAATATTATAAGTTTGAAACCAGCAATCAGAAATTTACCAAAAAGACCAACCACTTTTACTATCCACCCTTATATCATTCACACTAAGAAAAAGGAAGTTACAATCAATAAAAAAGACAACAAGGTATTGCAACAGTTGACCGAGAAGTTGTACCCAGAAATTGCAGGTTTCCCCGTTACCAATTTCATCAAAATACCGATAATCCCTAATTTATTACCATATGGTGCATTATTGAGGTTTAGAAAGAATGATGACCACAATGCCTGGATCAAACCGTACAGTTTGGACTCCAAAAAACCAATTAAATTGGAACTTGGTGATGAATTATTACGTCCACAGTCATTTATTGAACAGCCACAAACTGACAATGATGACGCTGAAGCTATTGGATTGGATGCAACTGTAGATGACATTGTTGATTCATTCGCTACTTCACAAAACACCGGTACATTAATCCATGGTAACTCTGGTAGTGGGAAGACTTTACTTTTGAAACTCGTTGCCCAAAGACTCACCTCTGAATACGGGTTTTATACTAAATTCATCTCATGTGAATCGATTATGAATGAAAATTTCCAAAATTTATCCAAGAATCATTTGTTCAAGTATATTCAACAATGTGCATGGAATAAACCTAGTTTGTTAATCTTGGATAACATTGACAAGATTATGAATATTGAAATGGAAAATATGGACGCTACCAAATCAAACCAAGTCACGGAATTTTTCATTTCCAGTCTTGCCAAGATCCATAACCAAACGAATTCCAACTTGTCAATCTTGATTTCATCTACATCCAAAGAAAGTATCAATAAATTATTGTTAGGGTCTCATTTGATTGAAAACTTTGTGCATCTTAATGCTCCAGATAAAGCACTTCGATTTGATATCTTGGAACAATATTTGACGAAAAAACTTGATTTGCAAATCAAGGTTGATTTAATGGATTTGGTTAGTGAGACCGAAGGCTATTTGCCAAACGATTTGAAAATCCTTAGTGACAGGATCTACCATGAAGTCCTATTCAGTGACAATAGCGAAAACACCGTGAAAACTGAGCATATTGAAAAAGCGTTAGCTGGGTACACCCCATCCAACTTGCGTGGAGTTAAGCTTCAAAAATCGTCGATTAATTGGACCGACATAGGTGGTTTAAAGGAGGCGAAAAACGTTTTGTTGGAAACATTGGAATGGCCAACCAAGTATGCTCCGATATTTGCCAATTGTCCATTACGTTTACGTTCCGGTATATTGTTATACGGGTACCCTGGTTGTGGTAAGACGTTGTTGGCCAGTGCCATCTCGGGACAATGTGGATTGAATTTCATCTCCATTAAAGGGCCGGAAATCTTGAACAAGTATATCGGTGCGAGTGAACAAAGTGTGAGAGAATTGTTTGAACGTGCACAAGCTGCCAAACCATGTATTTTGTTTTTTGATGAATTTGATTCTATTGCGCCTAAAAGAGGTCATGATTCAACTGGGGTCACTGATAGAGTTGTCAATCAAATGTTAACACAGATGGACGGTGCTGAAGGGTTAGATGGTGTTTACGTGTTGGCTGCTACTTCTAGGCCAGACTTGATTGATAGTGCCTTGTTGAGACCTGGTAGATTGGATAAGAGTGTGATTTGTGACATGCCAACTTATGAAGATCGTTTGGATATTTTGAAGAGTATCACCACGAAAATGGAACTTGCAGAGGATGTTAACTTGGAAGAAATAGCTGAGAAATCCCAAGGTTTCAGTGGTGCCGATATCCAAGGTTTAGTATCCAATACTTTCCTTAAAGGTGTTCATGTTACCCTTGAAGAATTATCCAAGAAAGAACAAGAAGAAGCAACCACCGACAGTGATAAAAACAACACCAGCATCGAATTTTTCAAAGTGGGTAATACAGGTAAGAAGATGAAAACCAACGAAAGAGTCCAATTATTACATCAAATCCAACAATTTATAAATGAAAACGATAATGATGTCAAGAAGAGTCAGGATATTATGGGTAAATCCAAGGTCTTGATTACACATGACAATTTCGTTCAATCACTCAAAGAAACCAAACCTTCCATTTCCCATTCGGAGAAGATCAAATTATCTAAAATTTACAAACAATTTATTAATGATCGTGACGGAAATATGCCTGACGGTACGCCAAGTAATGAAATTGGAGGCAGAACTACCTTAATGTAATAGAACTAGAGGATATATATATATGTGTATATTAATCATTATTTGTCAGCCTTCCCCCATAATTCAAATAAACAATTTTTAGATAGACAACTAAATGGCGCTCGCAACCTATTATGCATAGCGACTGTTTCATTTTTTTTTTTTCTTTTATTAGATTTTTCGGATTTCGGAAATGTAAAAAATATAGACAAAAGCCTGACGATGAACCAATCAAATAGATGACTGAAATGGTCATGAAGAAGGCCGCGTTTGTCATCTCTAGAAGATCATGACCAACCAGAAGAAAAGAAACAAACAATTGAAGTGCTTTTTCAAGTATTTGTAAGATTTGTAATCATCGGAAATTCAGATGAAGGCATTAATGTCACGTGTACTAGTTGCACGCGTAGAGCATGTTATATTCGCTGTTAAACGTTTGCACTCTAATAAAATGAAAAGAGTGACCGTTTTTTTTTTCTTTTTTTTAAGCAATTGTCTTTTAATTATCTACGTGGTTCTAGGCAAAACATTGTTCATCTGGAAGGCATTTGTTGTGGTGTGGGGTTAAACCCAACGCAATTCAAGGCTATGTTTAAAGTCAAAATAATTGACAATATTGACTCGGTTTTGGACCACTAAAAAAAAAAACATTCATAATGCGAATACTTGCTAATAATGGATGGAAGGAGAGATAAGGAGAATCATGGGGAAAAAAAAGCGTGTGTAATTTTTATATAAAGTTTGAAAGTCGGTTTTTTTCGTACAACATACACTACCTTTAGCGGTTGAGGAAAGCAAATTTAAGCGCAACTATAATAAAAAACAGACAGCCTTGAAAGGCGAAACACAGTGTATTTAACTATGATCACTTAATTGAAACGAACCAGATACTTATGCTGGTCAGCTTGGAAAGGTTGTCAAAAGTTAAGGAAAACTCTTTGGAATTAGTCCAACGCCCCCCCCCTCCTTGCCTTCATGCTCCGCTAATAACCTTTTGTTTTTGTGTTTCAGAATTTTCTTAATTTTCTTTATTTTCTTAGATTTGTTAATTTATCTCACCTACAGTGAACTAGAAGACAAAAAAAAAACAAAAAAGAATGAGAGGAAAAAAAATTGACAATAACTTATTTTTCACCTCCTCCCCACCACATATACAAAAGATAAATAGATTAGACAACAACAAAAAACTCAAATATCTGTCAACACTTTTTCAATCAAGACCATCCCCCCCCCCACCCCCTTTTTTTTTGTTTCAACACATATTTAGCTATTATTGCTTTATTTCTCTGTTCTTGTTTATATTTCATAACCCATTGGAAAGACTTCAACAATTCTTTTCCACATTTTTTTTTTTTTTTTTAATTTATCAATCGGTTTTTTGCGGATATTTCCTTTTTGTTTTTTGTCGGTTATTGGTGTCACACATTATTTTATTTACTTTTGACAACACTTACTACTCCCTCAGGGCCACGATTAATTCACTTATAGGCAATATCTATTACCTATATCGGAAAGCATTAACCTAGAATAATCAACTATCTTCATCATGTCTACTGCAACCACAACTAAAATGCCTCAGATACAGACGTCATCATCTCCGAATTCGTTAACCCCAGCAAGTACGGCAGAAAATAGTCCTTCACCTGGACCATCCTCGTCGGGATTATCTGCATTGACTAATAACTCAGCAATATCAGCTTCAATACGCCGACCAGTACCTAGAAGGAGTACCCTGGCGCAAGCCACAAATAGTCTGGATGACGTGAGTATCGGATCAGTGGAGGACACCTCAACTCCCATAGACCCAAAACTAAACACACCTAGTGCCCCTGCATTGCCTTCTTTACGTATTTCATCGCATGAAAGTTGTCGTCCTTGCAAAAGAACTTCCTCGTCTTCTAATGACCAGATGTATGAAAGAGACAGGTTCCGTGCCCGCTTAAAAAGTTTCAATGACACGCATCAACAAGATAGACAAGACGATACCTGTGAGGTTTGTGATGCGATAAGTCTCAAGACAACAAAATTGAACATAGATATTAATCCGTTGGAAACTTCTTCGGTGTTTTACAGACAATTGCCGGACTACCCCATGGCTAGTAACATCCCCATAAAATCATTGACCATAGACCAGTTGACTAGAATATTTGGGTGGTACTTCAATTCAGGGCTCCCAAGCACCAAGGAGATGTTTCCTTGGTTGCATGGATTGCACAAGTTTAACTTTGCACAAAAGTCTTTTTTCTTGCATCAGCAACAGCAGTTGAAACAAAAGCTCGGTGAGGCTGTAACGGCCACTAGTTTAAGTGATGCCATGAACAATGATATTTTTATTGATTACAATTTATCCAGACCAAATGATGTCCGGTTCCTCATGTGTGTTAGCGACGGTAGTATTCCTATAGGTCTACACAACACAGTTCAAATTACAGAGATATTGACGAAAATTGATGTTTCCAAAACTGAAATTAAAGACATTATCAAGAAGATATGGTCTGCTGATGGAGATGAAGTGGACGACGTGATCAACAAGCAAAAAAATCATGACGCTTTGATTGATTTATTGGTGTCTGATTGTATGAAATTGAATGTTTTACCGATTTTCTTGAATTTGGACCCAGAAAGAGGCATCTCTTTGCGTAACTTCCAAATCCAAGTGGCCAAATTGTCGACTTGTTCCGACTTTATCATATATGGTACAAGACAGCATATTTTGGATTCAATTGCAAGAATCATTTGGTTGGCACAGCGATACGAGCACCAGCAAAGGAAACTCGAAATCGAAGAAATGCGTAGTACTGAGGATCAAAACATAGCCACTACTACTACCACCACCACAAGTATTCTAACATATAGCATTTTTATGTTGAAAGATGATTTATCGAAATACTATAAAGTGTTGGAGGCTCCAATCTCTACCAATCCATTGAAGGCGTTTGCAAACATATCCAGAATTGACACCACTCCGTTGAATTATAAATCAAACAATCAGTACCTTTTAAGTGATTACAATTTGCCATTGTATGAAAAAATAGAAACAATTAGAATGTCATCCGCTACTAAAATCTTTCAGAATGTGTGGGTAGGTAATTTCTGGGATCATCAGATCATGTTGAATGCGATTATAGAGAAAAGTCAGATTAATGTGGATGGTCATAACTTTAAAGACAACTATTGTAATCCTGCCAATTCGGTTATGTTGAAAGACGAACCAATCTTGGGATTATTACCGCAACCAAAGGCATCTTGGAAATTATTCATTAGATGTCATGGAGAAGCAACGTTCCCGGATTTGGACGACTTGGCGCATTTATTATTTAAATACACTATTTCATCTCATGATGAGTCAGACGATTTCCACCACTTGGAGTTCCCACCGCTGGGGTCTATTGGAATTGGTGATTGCAAGGGGGAAAACTTACAACTGATCATCAACACATGTAAATTGATTTACTTATATTCTTCACTGAATGCTATCTCCGGCTTAAGTTCGTTGATATATTGCACTGATGGCTACACCGAGCTGTCGTTATTGGTATTCTGCTATTTGATGTATGCATTGGATATCTCATTAGATGAAGCAATGCTAACTTTACACGGCACCTACGGTAGACCTTTCTACATATTCAACAGCGATGTCATAATTTTGAGGAAATTAGAACCTTTATTGAGAAATTTCAGTCCGAAAGTTAAACAAGTAGTGGATTGGCTAAATTTGGAAACTTTAACTGCACAAGAAATCAACGAATTGTTATTGGGAAGCCCTAAGAAGACCAACCACAGTGTCAAATTGGGATTCATTCATAATTCTGACGACGACGAAGACAATGACGGTGAGACATCTGACAATAGCTCCGCCTCTTCCAACTATAGTGACAACTTAAATATTGTACCACAGATTGACTGGGTTGAAGAAGTTGAAGGGTCAATTCCTTCTAAGATTTTGCCTCATATATATCTTGGTTCACTTAAGCATGCCCTGTGTTTGCCATTGTTGAACCGATTGGGGATCAAGAAAATCATCTCCGTTGGAGAAACACTTCCATGGTTGAATGGTTATAAATTCCAAAGACACAACAACATTACCATTGAACAATCGGCAGATGGCAACATTGAAACTTATACTATATCCCCAAAGGATCCTTCACGCCGTCATCCCCGTACCACCACTATAGACACGGTTATGAAGGTTAACAATTTGGAAGATGACGGGATCGATGAGTTGAGTCAAAGATTACCAGAGATTTTGAAATTCATTAATGATGAATACGTTGAATCTAATGGAGAGACAAAGATTCTAGTGCATTGTCGAGTTGGGGTAAGTCGAAGTGCCACAGTTGTAATTGCTGAAGTTATGAAAAGGTTGAACATCAATCTCCCAATGGCATATATATATGTTAGAGTCCGAAGATTGAATATCATAATCCAACCCAATTTGAGATTCATGTATGAACTATTCAAATGGGAAGAACAAGAAAAACTAAAGAATGGTAAGATTACTGGCACCGATGTATATAAAGAGAACTCTATTTATTTAAGGGAGATTGATTGGTTTATTATGTGTCGAGAGATTACAAAGTTGAATACGCCGTACTTGTCTCAATGAGTCGTGTGTGTCGTTTGTTTATTGTCGTTTTGTATTATTAGCGTTGTTTTTATTATTAGTAGTAGTTTCATTTAGAGTATTTATTTTATTTATATATATATACGTGGTACATTGCCTATATATCGTTGTAGGATACAAATTTCTGGTAATGAATGTTCCTGTGAAATCTGTAGTCGTCCACGTCGTGCCCATGTGTCTAATTTCGCAGGGAGTTAACAAAGGAAAAAAAAAAATTTGGTTGGCAAAATTGTAGAGAGAAAGAACGAAAGAAAAAAAAAAAAAAAATTTAGACATCGATCAATCAACACTCTTACACACAAATCATTGATTCATTAATACGTTAGATTCAAGAAAGAGCAATTCAGTTCTATTACTTAATTGAACAAAAATAAACGACCTAGACATTTGGGAATTAACAATTACGTAACCGAGCAATAGCTAAAGCACAGTACAACAAAAGCAAAGAGCATAACAATGTCAGCTTCCAATTCCAATCCCTTATTAGTGGATCCATCAATTGTGACAATATCTGACAAGGAATCAACCACATCAATAAATAATCAAGCATCTAATTCCCAACCTACTACTACTAGAACATCGTCTATTCACAGTTTAGACCCAACTAATGCATTATCAAAACTATTAGATTCAGCAATTGCCCATGCTGCGCGAGAATCTACACCAGAATTTGTTAACGAGAACAATAAATCTGACGAAGCCATTGTAGAAGAATCCGAAACCAGCGACGACCATTTCATAAACACTATACCATTGGCTAAACAAGGAAGGGATCAAATATATTCTATCGGATATTTATTAAGTTTACGTGATGAGGTCGAAGCTATCGATTTCAGTGATAAATTGCCAGAGAAGTCATTTTGGAGATTGGCGAAACCTAGAACACCCAATGAAAATTCGCAATCTGCATCTTCATCATATAGAAAAAAAGGAAGAAAAGGTGGCGGTGGAGCTGCTGGTAGTGGTAATAGTAGTGGTGGCGCCAATTACAATGAAACTTGGGAAAGAAAAAATAGTACATCATCAGGTAGTAATCGTGGTCATCATTCTTCAAGTTTTAATAAGAGTCATGAATTAGATCATTTATCCAATGATAAAATTTCCCAGTTATTAGGAGAACAGGAAAACGAGTTTGACACCCCTGAATGGGACGATATTGGTCTCTCGGGTGGTGACAATGGAATGAACATGCGACAGACCGTTGAAGATTTCGAAAAATGGAAATACCAAATGAAATTAGAAGAACGTAAAAAGAATGGTGAAATCATTGATGAAGACTCGGAATTAAGGAGTAACACTAATGCAGCTGCTGCTGCCAATGCTGGTAACGAAGTGGACAATTTCTTTTCCTTCGTTAAACAGGATGAACCGGAACAAGCCAAAGGAATTGAGGAAAAGGAATTGGAGACTTCTGCAAATGAAGAAAAACCACATAGAGCATCGAGATTCTCTTCATTTTTCCATCAACCTAAGTTACCGGAAACTCCAGTCGAAAATCATGTCAAACCACCGCAATCAAGTTCTCAATCAACCCCAACTGGACCACCTCCAGGATTCTCCAAATTCTTTGGTGGACAACAACCAGCCGCAGCTCTGCCAACACAAGCACAACAACATCAACAACTTCAACAGCAACCACAACCACAACCACCACAACAACAACAACCTCCTCAACCATCTCAACAACAACAACCAGGTTTCCCTACACCTCCAGTTATTTTGCAAAGACATGGATCATCTGTTTCTTCTCAAGGATCAATCCCATCTGGTCCACCTGGACCTCCTGGACCTCCTGGACCTCTAGGCGGGTCATCAAATGATAATTTCTTTATGTCATTGCTCCAAAAGAAAGAGCCTGGACAAGACTCTCCAACTTCTGTAAAGTCTACTCCAAGTACCCACAAAGATTTAGCATCTACTGGTAGAAAAGCTACCAATGAAGACTTGCAACATCCTCCAAGGCAACAACAACAACCATCACAACAACCATCACAACAACCACCACAGCAGCAGCAACAACAACAACAACATCAACGTCCGCATCAACAACACCAACAGCAACCACCTCCTCACTTGCAACAAATGCCACCACAGTTTCCTCCACAAGGAATGCCACCAAACCAAATACCACCATGGTTACGTGGAGGACCACCTCCTCCACCACCACCTCCAGGTGCTTTGCCTCCCCATTTGCAAGGAAAGGGATTCCCACAACCTCCTCCAGGTTTTGCACCACAACAGGGGCAACCACCTACTAATTCTCAACAACGACAAGGTCAACCAGGTCAACCAGGCCAACAGCAACAACCACCTCTACCACCAAATCAAAGAGGTGCACCTCCACCTGGGATGTTCCCACCAGGTTTCATGCCGGGACCACCAGGTAGTTCTAACTTCATGCCACCTCCAATACCTCAACAGTATATGAATAATCCAAATGCAAGATTCATTCCTCCTCAATATATGGGAATGCCATTACCTCCGCACATGGCCAACCCTGGTCAACAACAGAACCAGCAACTGCCAGATTCATCTACTCGTTAATGTGCTTGAATTTTTTGTTCTTTTTTTTTTATATACCACTACAACCACTACTACTATCATTATTCTTATTCTTATTATTACTTCTGTGTATACTGTGTCCTGTCTATATACGACATAATTTAACTTGTAAAATTTACTATATATTTCTTTTTTTTTGGGCAGCCTATAAAATATTAGAAATTTTCAATATTATGTTCAACAATTGAATATGTTCATCAGTTCCACTATTCAATTTTCTATCCAGGTCAAAGAAATATTTGGCAATTTTATTTTTTGTCAAAGAATCCAATCCATCATCCAAGATTAAAATATCATGCAATTGATCCAATAAAATTTGTGCTGACCAGCCATTCAATTCAATTTCATTAACTTCTTTAATGATTTTTTTGACATCTTTACTCTTCATGACGTCAATCAATTCCTTCAATATATCATCATGCAAGATCCCTGCTGTTTCTCTAATTGTCCTAACTGTAATAATCCCTTTATCATCATCGTCATCAAATGTAGAACTCAACTTGGCAGCACTTTGTAAATAAGTAATCCCTTTTCTTAAATCCCCCGAACTTATTTTCAACACTTCACTCAAGACGTTATCCCCATCATATCTCAAATTTTCTTGCTCCGCAATGTATTTCAATCTCAACAAGGCATTTTCATTATTCAACAACTTGAATCTAAACTTAGAACAACGGGAAGTTAATGGATCAATAATCCTGGTAATATAATTACAAATCAATACAAATCTAGTTATACCCGCATACGTCTCCATGGTTCTTCTCAATGCGGATTGGGCATCATTTGTCATAGAATCAGCTTCATCCAAAATGATTATCTTATATGGTGGACAAGGATAATGCGCTAAATCTTCTTTGGTGGGGTTACTTATGGTTAATCGAGCGAAATTCTTGATTTTTTCACGAACGATGGAAATCCCTCTCTCGTCTGATGCATTCAATTCCAAGACTCGTGATTTATATAAATTAGGTCCGTATAATGTCTTGGCCAATGCCAATATCGTGGAGGTTTTACCTGTACCTGGTGGTCCATAAAATAACATATGTGGTAAGTTTCCCGATGTTATGGTTTGGGTCAATACTCTAACGGTGTGTTCTTGTGAGGAGATGTCTTCAAGTGACTTCGGACGATATTTTTCAACCCATGGTGTATGGTGAAGTTTTTCTTCTTCGTATGCTTGATTTCTGGCTTTTCTTGCCTCAATTGACATGGTTGTGTGTTGTTTGTTATATTACAGAAGAATAGTGAAACACGTCTGGATGTTGGGAAAAAAAAAAATACAAAATAATACAAAAAAAAAAAAAAAATTGAGAAAAATTTAACGTGTTTCTCGTTACTACAAATACTAGTCGTGTAAACTACCAAATATGTACTTAATTAATAAAAGAAAATACAGTATAAGGAAATACGTAAAAAAAAGAATGAAATATATTTATATATATATTTATATGTATAGGGAAGAAAAGCACTCATATGTACTCATATTCATTTTCTAACTCTGTTTGTCATTGAACTCCAATCACCGACAATTCCAAAGTCCAAACTCTTCTTATATGGACTTTGACTGTAGTTTTATCAGTACCTGTTTCCAAATCAAACAAATCAGGAGCGTCGAGTTCTATAGTTACCCATCCATGAGACCACCAACACTTTCTAGCAGGTTTTCTCCAGAACAATAATAATTTCGTTTGGGTGTTATCGCCTTTATTGCTACTTCTTTTGTTACTCAATGATCTCAGCGCGGCTCTAGTGGCACTGCTTGCCAATTGTGCAATTCTTGATCTTGACCTAGATCTTCCGTTGTTACTGGCATTGGAGTCTACTGGTGTTAATGAAGGAGAATCCGGCGGTGTTTCCGGAGGTGGTGGTGGGTTGGTTTTCAATCTGACCAACAGCAATGATGAGATAACGCACTTGTTTGGTTCTAATGAACGGCATCCCCATTTATCCTTAACTTCAAACCCGGATGAGCACAACATATCAAATAAATGTTGTTCTGCCGGTCCTAGCCCCTTAGATTTCTTAATGGTACTGTCTGAAGCATTATCGTCGGTAGTGGGGTTTTTATCAGAGTGATCTTTACCGAGTTGATCGCGTATTTGTACACCTTCACCCTCGTCGTCTTCAAATTTGTAACCCAACCCAGAAAAGATTAGTTTGTTTTTCAACAACTGACCACTGACTCCTAGTTTCAATTGCTTCATTTGTTCAGCATTTAACCCTTCAACAGGAGGAACAACATAAAAATCCAAATCTTCTCTCAACACAATAATAGCAGGTTTTGTCTCCAAAATATTCTCTTGTCTATTATTATTACCGCCATGTCTGCTACCATAACTTGAAACCGGATGCAATTGGTTATTCTGTTGTTGCATGATTAATAAATCCTGTTGCGCCTTATAGAATGTGTTGATGATGTATTGGAAAGTGAACGGGTCAAAATTAACATAAACTATATCATCTTCAGTTAAATTATTGATGACTTGTCCATTAACATCTAAAAAAACCCCATTAGGGAATAAACATAACAAGATACTTTCAGGTAAGCTCATCAAATCATCTCTTGTAATGGTGAATTCTTTCCCACGAATATTTAAATGGATAATTGAATTATAGTCTGAGTCTGATTCATTGACTTGCTGGTTTGCTGCCACACTGGAATTGTAATCCTGTGGCGATACTTGTGTTACTATATCTTGCTGTGACATTGGACGTGTTCCTTCTAGTTGGTGTATATAAATAAGAATTGGGGAACGGAATTGGGAGTTGGTAAATTAATGTGGCCGGCACTTTAGGGGGAAGGGGAGGAAATTAACTATTAAGGCAAAAAAAAAACGAAAAAGAAAAAGTAAAATAACGGGTGTAGTCTATTAAAACAAAGTAATAAAGAAAAATGCAGAATTAAGGGATAGTTATTGCTGTTGCTGTTGGGGGGAAAAAAGAGCAACTAAATTATTTAAAGAATAGATCTTTTGTGGTACTGGTAGTTGTAGTAGTTAAGTACAATGGGTATCTTTTGCTGGATCGATGTACAAGAAAAAGAAAATAAAGACTCTTGTTGTATAGTGTGTGTGTGTGGATGTGTATGTGGATGTATTATATAAGTTGTTGATATTTTTTTTTTTTTTTGTATAAAATTCACTTCTCTCGCTTGCTTGTCTTTTTTTTTTTTTAGCTTTCGATGCTGGGCAAATATTTTGGTAGTATGTACACGACACTGTGATTGTTATTATTATGAATTTTTAATTATTTCTATTGTTATCGTTATTACAGATCGTCCTGGGAAAGTGTATGGATAGTCTCTTTTTCTCTGTGGTAAGGAATAGAACTTATAGATATACCCAATTGATTGGTTTATCTTCTTCTTCTTGTAAGAGTTTCATCTTTGGGAGAAGAGTATGGATTATTCTGCAACGACCACAGAAATTAGACGAGATGACTGAAATACGCGGATTTAGAAATTTTTCTCTCCCCCATGTAATTATGTTATAACCTAATCACTACACTCGATATCAATCATGTCATGCAAAGGAAACTGCTCATGCAAACCAACCAACTCCCCAGAAATTGAGTCTATGAGTAGAAATGACAATAGAGATGATAACGGTGATGATGACGATATATGGGCCGACGATAATGAGAAGATCATACCTAATAATGATATAATACGATCACATTACAAACAAGGTTATGTAGATGGGATAGCATCCGCTAAAGAAACAGCCCTACAGCAAGGTTTCGATGATTCTTATCCTATAGGTGCTTCTTTAGGTATTGAAGTTGGTAAAATCCTTGCAGAATTAAATCAAACCAAGGGAGAGGATGATGCTCTGAAATTTGATGAGGCTAAGAAAGAGTTGAATATTACTAATGTTCTAAATACAAAATATTTTGATGATGAATTGAATTTGAAAAAGTCTTCTCATGAATTAATAAATAAATGGCAAAACACAAGTAAATAGGAATGCGTGAGTTTATCTATTTAATGGCATATCATTGATGATTTCATGGTTTAAATTATCATACAATCCAACTAATTTTTCTTGACATTTAAATCTATCTTTACACCATTCAATCCAGACTTCAGTTATCAAGAATTGTGTTTCTTGGAAGTATATAAATTCGTGTAAGCAACTTTGTTTAATCAACCAGTCTTTATTTAATTGTTGGAAAATCTCTTGTTTGTCGTTAATTATGGCTTGTCTCAACTTAAGCAATTCGTCTCCTCTAACATCCGGGTTTTCGTCACTGATTTTCTTAAGTCTTGCCTCTTGCTCCTTGATTCTTTGATCTAATAAATCGATTTGGTTTGCTGAAAACTTTTTGGATCTTTCAAACAACTCCTGTAAAGAGTTCAAATAGTCTAAATAGTTCTTAAATTTCTCCAAGGTGGTACTATTTATCATATAACTCTCATCAATCAATATTTGTGATGATTTGTTGAAAAATTCCCCAATGGAATTCAAGCTCTGATTTATACTGCTGATGTCCCCAGAAGAATTAAAACTAAAATCGTGTTGAGTCTTGGTATCTTCGTTTTCATCAGGATAAATCTTGGTGTTTAATTTAGAAAACCCATTTAACATTTCAACAAATTTCCCGTTATCAAAACTGATCTGTTGTTGTCTTCTTTCATATCTTTCTACCAATATGATTATCTTGACCCATTTCTCAATCAAATTTTGGATATTTTCTTCAGCCTCTTTCCAATTTTTCAAAAATGTTTCTCCTACAACTGGCCAAATCACATTCATGAAATTAGGTTGAATCTTGCGCCCTTTAAATTCTAATGACGAGTCGATTTTGGCTTGCTTTTTCCAGGTAGCCAAATCCGTTGGCACCGTGAGGAATGTCTGTACTACTGGCTCTTGACTCAAGACTGGGTGTTTAATCAATTGGTTCAAAAATCTATGCAATCCACGACGACGTCTTTGTAAAAATTGAGAATCCGGGGAAGCTCCTACTGTGTGGGAAAATAATCGTTAGTAAAAAGAAACAAAAAAACAAGATAAAGATCATGGGAATAATCAATACGTACCAGTAAATTTCTTCGGAGGCAAACCAGGAATAACTCTGAATGGGTATTTCTCGAGTAAATACTCCATCAACCATACGAAATCAGAATATCTTCTAATCACTTTTTTAGTGCCAGAACTTGAACCTCCGATTTTCAAGTCATGAGTAATTATATAATTAATGTGTTTGAACAATATTCCTTCCTTTTCCGGGACTTCTTTAATTTTAATCAAATCTACCCCTAGTAACAATGGTTTAAACTCATCTTTCAAGTCATTAATATATTTTTCAATATACTGCGTGTCAACACTTGAAGCAGCCACGTTAGATTCCTGTTGCTGACGCAGATTGACACCATGACCATCATCATCATCGTCATCATCAACACCTGAGTCGTCCTGAATGTGAGAATGATCAACCAATAACGGATCATTAATCACTCCACGCATACTTTCATTCTCCTCGTCATCCCATTTATCTTCTTTATTTCTGTTTCTATTACCTAGCAATGGATCATCTTCAACGTCTCTGGTGATTTCGTGAACAAATTTCTCCGGTAAATCAGGCAAATTATTCAATCTAAATTGTAAAGTAACAAAATCCCCCGTACCAGGAACATCCATTTCCAATGCTAATAACCCTAAAATTTGATAGAATTTCGTCGATTGAGTCACTGGTAATAAGCTATTATCATAGATAATATCAAGAATTTTTTGTTTTTGATAATTTGTTAAATAATCCATACTAACAAGCTTATCCATGATATTAATTTCAAAATCGGTAATGGTATTGACTTTATTCATGAAATGAGAATAGACCGTTTCGTAACTACTAGGAATATTACTCATGGAACTTTGAATTGAAGATGATGCTTGATGTGAATGTTGAAGAGGATTGGGTAATGGTGATGTGGTGCCTTGATTTTGATTTGATGATGTAAACAATTGTGACGAGGTAATATAGCCGGATTGATAAGGGGCAGTGGTGGATGTATCATTGGATGATGTATTAGTTGAATCGTTCCAACCACTTGCCCAAGGATCTTCTATATTACTATTCATTGTTGAATGACTAGTTATAGATGGTTCAATAAGAAACGTTAATCACTTAAATTAATTCGGCTCTATTTATTACGTTCTAGTTTCTCTTTTTTTTTTTTTTTTGTATATTTATTTTTATTTTTTTGCTGTGGTTTTCTGATTTTGGTTTTGTTTCATTTGCTCTTTTGTTTTTTCTCCCTCCCCACCTCTACTCGGCGGTGTCACGAAATATCAACTATCAACTACTGCAATTACTACTACTACTACTATTACATACTCACAATGTACATTACTTATTTGCTATTTACTTCTTTTCGACTTTAGCTAGTCTCTTCTGCGCTTCAGCCTTAGTATCTTCTTGATCACTTTCAGCCAACTCTTTCAACACTCTAATACAACTATCTTTAACTGGTGGTCTATATTGGATCAAAAAATGTAATGCCATAAATCCAATATTCGATTTAACGGGATCAAAACACAACGACTTGATCTTATCAATCACATTATCATTCAAGAAAGGCAACTCACTCACTAATCGAATAAATAATTTTATTCCCAGTGGTTCGATATAATTGATTATGGAATCGAATACCTTGGCACACCATTTATCATAGATTGGTGTTGTTATCGTTTCTTTATCAGGGTTTTTCCCCTGTTTGATGTATTCATTCTGTTGGAAAACTCGTTCGCTGTACCATTCTTCATTCAACCATTCTATGATAGTATCTATTCTACTATGAATACTTGCAGAACAATACTTCATGATCTCCTCTCTAATCATGTCAGCCATTTCTTGTTTGTTGATTTCATCTGGTGAGTTGGTGCCATCAGGGTTATCATAATGTTTTATTCTCATACCTCTACTTGCCAATCTAGTCAATAATAATATCCAACTTCCCTTTTTCCAGGCTTTCAAGGCAACATGAGGTAATGCAAACTTCAAGTTGTTTCTTTCTTCAGCACTTAGTTCAGGAACTTCCATGTCTTCCTTGTTCACCGTAGTCTTATTTGCCAATGAAACCAAATTATTAATAATAACCTTGAGATTCTGTTTTCTTTCCAGGAATGCAACTTCAGTAGGTGGAGGTAATACGAAAACTTCCTCTGGATTGAAAAAATCTCCACCAACTTCAGCTCCGTAGTTCATTTCATCATCTTCATCGATATCATCCTCTTCCTCGTCTTCTGGTCTTTCGTGTTTAAGTTTGGTATTATGAATACCGGATTTTGTTTGTTGTAGATGTTGCTGTTGTTGTTGTGGGTACTGTTGTTGCTGTGGGTATTGTTGTTGCTGTGGGTACTGTTGTTGTTGCTGTGATTGTTGTGGTTGTGGCATCTTTCTTTTCTTGGCTGCTGGCTGGGAAAGGTCCGGTTGTGGTTGACTATCGACTGCAAATTTATATCTATCAGAAATTATCTCTAATGCTTTGGTTAATCTAGGAACTGGTGCACGTTGAAATGCGTTAATGATCAAATTCGACAACACGTGTGGTGGGATAGAACCAAGATCATACTTGTTGATCTTATTCTCAACGCTATTCAAGGTATATAAACTAGCATAAGTTTGTTCCTTAAGACGTTTAGATGGGTTGTAGAACCCTTCAAACTTCCTCTTTTTAATATTAGGTTCTTCAATGGCAAAAATATTCTTCTTTCTAATATCAATACCTCTTTCAGTTAATACATTACATTGGGCATTCAAGGGAGCTTGAAATTCAGGTGGCACCAATTTCTGTTTAAGACAATGTTGAATGAAAATACGCACGTTTCTATCGACGTATTTTCTAGCTAATTTGTATTGCTCAACAGTTTGATAGTTGGATTGTTTCTTTTGCATGGTGTCGTATTTATTGATCTTGGTCAACAACATTTTTACCAATTGAGGTTTTTTCTTCATAATAATAATGCAATGGTTCAATGTGGCGGTAAGTAATGGCGGGATTATAATATCACTATCGAATATTTTCAACACTAAACCTTGGAATATTTGTTGTGCTTCATTCTCCATTTGTTTATATTTAATCACCGGATGAGTTGGAGAAACATCGTTTAAACAAAAGGTGTTGGACACATTACAAATCGGACTACCAATGACATCTGTTCTTGTGGTTATATCGATAACAACCATAAGAAATTTCAACAAGTTTAATTTAGTAGGCATATTTCTCACTTGATCGTGTTCGGAATTGTCACTTGGTTCCAATGGGAATGTCGACACGTACTTGTTGACCAACCTGTTCTTCAATTCGATCAATTTACTCCATATCTGTACTGAATTACTGTTTTGCGCCACATATTGAAAGACTATTCTAAAAACAACACAAGAAATATCAATTATTTTATGGAAAATACTAATATCACGAATATTGGTCAATGCAGTCAACGCATCTAGTGATTCGATTGCGTACTCGTTCTTCTCACGTATATCAATGTTGTTATTATTGATGAATGTTTGATATAAAAACCCCACTATCCATTTATGTTGTTCCGTTTCCTTTGGTTGACCAGTGACTATGGCTAATAGATCGCGTAAAGTACGAGCATATTGCTGTGGACTCGTTTGCGCCACTTCTCTCATCTTTTCAAGATGGGATAAGTTTTGGTTTAATAATGCTTGAGAAGTAGACATTATTGCAATGTAATAATTATAAGATTAAAAAAAAAAATTAAAGAACGTAGAGATGAATGTTTGATGAATGATACTTGTTTTCGTTATTGGGTACAAGGCTGGGTGATGATTTGTTGTAAATTTTTTTTTTTTCCTTTGTTGGTGGTGGTGGTGGTGATTTTGGTTTTAAGGATTTGTTTTTTTTTCTCGCCACGTGAGAAGACAAACGTGACAAAACTCAATACACAAAAGAACATCTACAGATCCACCTCTATTGAAATGTTGACTGATTCTAGGAAGGATTGAATTAAGTTCCTGATTATATAGAAGTATCTCCTTATCAAGAGAGGAGTTGTCTGAATAAGAAATGTTGTGGCTCAAGGTAAAATTCTCCTTTTTGGTTGTAGATGCGGCGTCATTATTTAAAACCCTTTTGGTGAGATTTGTTGCAAGCTGTGCGAGACGATTAAAAATAGATTTTTTGTTTTTGTTCTTTTACGAAAACATAAATAAAAGAAAACGGAACCCCAAAATTTACAAGAGGACGGGGACGGGGACGGGGACGGAGTGAATAAACTTTCCAAGAACTACGGACCTAGGCTGGTTCTATTTATTTTTAGAAAGGTGCTGTTTACGAACGGGTGTAAGAAGAATGTAGCTAGGTAAGCTATTGAATAATGGGTAATGGGTAATGGATAAAAAGTTGGTCCATCAAAAAAGGGGGGGAGGAAATGAATATAAGCACATGCATCTCGATCTTATATTAATAACCGGGTGCCGGCTACGTAGAAGGCACCATAATTTTAAAATCGGTTGGTTTTGTACGGACATAAACAAACCATCGGTTATAATATGAAAATTTTCAAAATATATCCGAGATTCTGGAGTAATTATCTCCAGAGGGGAACAGACTGGAACATGGCAAGAAAAAAAAAAAAAAAAAATTTTGAAAATGCAACTACGCTTAACACGCTTGTTTTATTTTATTGTTGTTAATTATTATTTCAGTTAACCCCGCCATTTTCGAAAAAACATGGCTCAATGCACAATGTAGCAATGTCGAATTAACAACTAGACGTGTTTCTGTTTCATGCGATTATTTCCCAATCGGTTCTACAGTTGGGTTGCTCAACTTTATTTGAATTGACCCAACATATTGATAATAATAATAAAAATTAATTATCATGAATTCATTATACAAAATTAACTAAATACAGTATCATAATAAGAACACTAATTCCATAAAAAAAAAAAACCTCGTCTAAACAATTAAAAGAATATATACAACAGGAGCAGCAGCAGCAGCAGCAATGACATAATTAATTAAGTCTTTCTCACTTGAGTCAATAAAGTTCTTTCAAGATTTGTAACCTTAATTCTCTTCTTTCGTTTTCTTTTTCTATGTCAACCATTTCATTTTCGTGGCATTCGTCATCTTCATAGTCAAAAAATGCGCCCTCGTAATTTGGATTGTAGATATATTGTTGGTTAAATACTTTGACTTCATCTTCATCGTCACTTGTAAGTTCATTGTAAGGACCGGCTCGTATAGACAATTCGCTGCTATCGATGGATTGGGAATCTTCGGCATCACTGATATCACCAAAATGTAGGTTTACTTGAGCAGTGCCGGAGAAATTCTTAAAGTTGTTTAATCTGTTGTTGTTTAATAAATATTCATCATCGTAAATACCAGCATCCATTAGAGTAGAACTATCGATCATATCGGAAGTTTCTGTGGTGGTGGTATTGGTAAGCATAGATGATATGCTATTTCTTGGAGAGTTGGTGTTAGAATTGTTGTTGGGTATCAGCATAATTTCTTCAGAAGATTCATTGGATTTGGTAGACTTCAAAGACAAAGCGTCACTTAAGCGACGATATATAGACTTTGGTTTTGTAGATTTGTTATTACTATTGTTATTGTTATTGTTATTGTTGTGATGGTGGTCATCAACAACATTTATGCTATGGCTTTTTCTTAATGATTTAGGACAGTGTTTGTTGTAGGCTGTTTGGCTATTATGCTTTTTGAAAGATGAGAAGAAGTTTTTATTGGAGTTATTCTTTTTATGGTTCATAACTTCACAAGGAGAATCAAATGAGATTGTATTATCTTGCAAGTTGATATAATAGTATTGTTGTAATAGGGGGTCGTATTCCAATCTCCAAGGTTGGTGTATACTACTACTAGTATTAGTAGTGGTAGTAGTCGGAGTAGAGTTGCTTCTCAATGGTTTCAACATTGTATATAGTTTATAAGTGTATAAAATGAATAATTAGTTAATTAGAAAACAAAACAAAACAAACCAAGAGAATAAAATTTAATCTTTTTTTTATTTGGGGTAAAACATGCAAGCTATATATTTAAATATTTAAATATTTGTGTTAGTTGTGGTTATGTAAGAATTATTTCCGAGTTGACAAATTTTTCAGACGGAGCAAAGTCCAGTATTACACAAAACCTCCTTACCACCAACAAAAATTAAAGATAAAGGAAAAGGAAAAGAAAAAGAAACGGTCCTAAGATTTTTTTATTTACTCGCTTTTATTGGTTTTGTGTCATTCCGTGTATAATGTTTTTTTTTTTTATTTTGATGACTAAACACACAAAATACAAAACAGAAAACGCACTTAATTTTTGTTTTTTTTTCCTCTTTCCCCCGGCGGTGGAGATAACTTTTGCCTCCAGTCTCAATCCCCTTCCTTCTTACCAAACACACACATACTTTTACTTATACGCGCGCACTTATCCCGTCCATCTTCCATCTTCCATCTCCCATCTCCCGTCACGGATATAACAGAACAGAAATAAAAGAGGAACACCCCGAATTATGTACGGCCGAATTTTTATTTATTATTTTTTGTATGTTTTCATCCGTTGGATACTTTTGCTGTGACAAATGCTTAATAATCGCATCCTGTTTATACGGATTACAAATACCATATTGTTTGTGTGTATTCCATTCGTTCGTAGTTGTCATTTTTCATGCATTAGAAGATCAAGGATACTTGTAGAACTAAGGCGTCATTGTTATTTCCTCTTCTCCCGCCGTTCTCCGTTTGATCCATCATGGAAATGTGAATGGTTACGAATTGTCCCTTTCTCTAATACTTGACTCTATTTCTAATCTATTATAAACTGGAAGAAAAGAAACATCATCATCACTTCCTAACTACTTAACTAGCTAAAAGAAACGATGTTATTAACAGCACCTACATCCTACACTTTGGGTCTGAGATATCACCACAGGCATTATATTTAACAACCCACATAAATAACTTCCCTTTTTTTTTTTTTCAGGTCATCCTTTCCGGCGGTAATCGGTTACTATCAAAAGAAAGGTCGCTCGGAAACATTAGTAAACACTACATCACATTCACTCTTTGACACCACCAACCAACAAGCAAACTAACCAAACGTCAAACTAACCAACCAACCAACCTCCGGGCAACCATCTACTAGGAAAAGTAGCCACGGGTTCTATAAACATTCGGGTCAAATTGGCAATTTTTCTTTTTTTGACAGCATTCATGTGACTAATTAAACAAGTCTCGTTTAAAGTTGCTCCTACTTTTATCGAACATCACCGGCGTTGGAAATCAAAACAAATACAACAAAAAAAAAAAAAAATAAAAAATCAATGACTATATTTGACTGGAAATGCATCTGGCTAGACCCCTTTTTCCATAAACCCGATCAGCTGAAATAGACAGATAGGAAATACAATTTATTAGCCACAACGTTTGAGTCACTACCCCACAAACCAAAATAAACTAATAGAAACGCTTCTAGACACTTGGCAAAAGTATACCTACAGATTCCTATTATAATATTTCCACAATGACTACCACTAAGACTACGACTACGGCGAAGACCACTTCTACCACGAACACAATTGAGAAAGTATTATTCTGGTATTTCGTAATCCATATTCCAATCACGATTTTCATGGATTCAGAATGTCTCATCCCTTCAGAATACCAATTATCCATCACTAAAAAATTAGTTGGTTTCCATGTTTCTACAAACCACGATATCTTAGTGGGGTTCCCACAAACTTGGTTCAAGATATTTGTTTCCTTTGAGGTTTGTTTCCAATTACCATTATTTTTTTATTTCATTTATAAATATTTGCGTGATCAATTAGACTTGGATTATTACTTGTGGAGTATTCTCTATGGATTCAACGCCGGGTTCACCACATTTGTATGTTTGGTTTGGTTACTTTTGGAATACAAATCGTATGATTTACTGTTGGGTCAGGTCACTAACTTGTGTGCTATTTATTCCCCATATTTAATCATACCTGTGATCATCATTGTGAATGCATTCAAAAATATCAAATCATTAAAATTAAAAACTGACTAGATTCCGTGTATATATTATTAATACTATAATTTATATATCGTGTATGTAAGTTTAGTTGTATTTAGCAATCAATTCGGTAGCTAAGGCAATATATTCCTTTTCAGCTTCTTCTTGGGACTTACCTTCTAAATCTTTCCAAGCTTGCCATTTGTATTTTCCTTTGAAATCAAAAGTACCTGGTTTATCAGTGTTGTTATCACCAATGGTGGCTTGTTTGTACAAACCGTACAATTTCAATAACTCGTCATCGCTTGGTCTGGTAGCTAAGTTTGAAACTTGGGAAGCCTTGCGTGGAGTGAAGAATGTTAGTAAAACAAAAAAAAAAAAAAGATCATATAATAAGTCAATTGATATGAAAGATCACATACTTTTTCTTCGAATTCGGCTGAAACCATTGTAATAGTATAGATAGTAAACAAAAAATGGGGGGTTTATGATTTCAAAAAAAAAAAAAAAGTAAAGACAAAGAAATAAAGTGTGGGAATTAAAGGAGAGATAAATATTTGTGTGGATGTGGACGTGTGAGTCAGTGCGTGAATGTTGATCTGTAGTCCGCGATATTGCCACCAAAGAAAAAAAAAATTTTTTAGTGGTCAAATCTTATTTTACACACTGACACACATGGGGAGAGTGAGGTAATCCGTTTTTCTCTTTTTTTTTTGTTGCGTTGATTTGTTGGGGGGAGAAAGAGCAAGAGTGCGTGCGACGTCGTACTCGTAAGAGGAATCTCTCCCCCCATTGTTTGAAATGTGTGAAACATCGAAAATGAAATCTTTATTGTTCAAAATTAATGTGTGTGTGTATGCACTAGTACGGCTACTGCTACTGGTATATACATACTTCTATTAAACAGCGTGTTTTTTTGCTTCCAAAATTTGATTAACCAAATCAACTACAGATTTCTTCAATGGAATGTAATCAATACCCAAAATCTTTCTACTTTCACTATCATCGGCTTTACTCCATTTACTGGTATCAATATCTGGTTGACCAACAGGTAACTTTTCAGCCAATTCTGGGAAATTCTCTCTAACTATATTTAACAACAATTGGAATGAAAACTTCTCTTGTTCAACCAAGATTCTCTTTCCCTGAGCTTCCTTGTTTTCAAATGCTAAAACATGAGCCTTGGCAACATCTCTAACATCAATGTAGGCACCTTGGAATGGTGGGATTCTTGGCATTTGTTTAGGAAACTTCAACACGGCATTAACAAACTCGGCAGTTGATGGTAATTTATCTTTACCATAAATTTCAGAAATAAATTCAACTGGTCCAAAGGTAAATACTGGATTAACTGATGACAAGGTGAAATTTGGTTTATTGGATTCAACAAACTTAAAGGCTTCCTTTTCAGAATATGCTTTGGATGCAGTATAAGCAGCTCTAGAACTAGAAGTGGCTTGCTCCAAAGTGATATCACTATAATCTTGATCAGAATAAGGAACAGTGACATCATGTGTAGCTGCCAAAGGTTTCATGGCTGCGACAGATGAAGTTAAAACAACTCTTTCGATTTGTGGAGCAACATCTTGAATTGATTTCAAGGCAAATTTGGTTCCGTCAATAGCTGGAATAATGATATCTTTTTCATATTCTTCAGTAGTGGTATTACCCCCTGGTGATGCAGTATGAATGAAAATAGTCACTTCAGGGTGTTTCTTTAAAGCATTATCAAATGCATGTTCTTTCTCAAGAACTTCAACAACTTCATAATCGAATTTATCGGTGTTGAATAATTTCTTTAAAGTTTCTCCCTTTTCTTCAGATCTAACCGACCCAATTACAGAATAACCTTTTTCAATAAGATAACCAATGATATGTTTAGCAAGATAACCAGTAGCACCGGAAACGAATACAGTTTTGGACATTGTAGTATGTGAGTGTGTGAGTAAGTAAGTGATTGATTTGTTGTGATTGAGTGATTGAACATAAAAATCACCATGCTCAAAGGGAAATCAGGTCCTCTATTTATAATTTTCTGTTTCTTACTTTCATCGCTTGATCTGTTTATAGTAGATCATTGTATTCCTGGTATTTTTTCATATTATGGTTGATTTTCCCTTTGTTAGGTTGCAAACATTTTCAGTCGAAACTTTTGATCCGCGTAGGAATGATAAAATTCCTCTTGTTATGTATGTATAAGTAGTGGTTATATGTTGACGTGTTTTTTTTTTTTATATAAGTTATCGTCAAACTATGTAATATACAAAACTGTGTGAAATGTGGCATCTACATTATCACCCTCTTGTTTTTGTTTATCATCCACCCATACAATGGCCATCGGTACAATACAACATTACCATGTGATAACAAACACACATACAAAAAAAGATCTGCAGCATCAACGGAGACACTGTAAACAAGAAAAAAAAAAAAATTGACCTCCACAATTGAGTCTTACATTCCTTGTCTATCGCTTTTAACCTACACATACACCGCTGTCCTTTCTATTTTCTTCTCTCCCGACTATGGCACCATCATCATCATCATCAGCAACAACGGGTGATTTGAACAATTCCATTGAGCTGATATTTTCCCTTAGTCACCATCTAGATGGAGCCACCCCGTCATCTTCGACCTCTATCACGAATTCTTCTTCCACCGCCACTTCAAATCAAGACCCAGCAGTGGCGAAAGCTTTCCAAGAAATTTGCTTGGCATGTCGAACTGGAGATATCGAAGTCGTTGATTCTTTATTATCTACTCCAAACCTTGATATCAATCAGGTTGATGAATATGATTACTCCCCATTGATCTTGAGTTCCTTGTGTGGACACTATGAAGTGGTTAAATTATTATTAGGACGCGGAGCAGTTTGTGACAGAGATACTTTCCAAGGAGCACGTTGCATATATGGTGCATTGACTGATGAGATTAGAGACTTGTTGGTGAGTTTTGATATTTCAAAAGCTGTTGATGTCACCCAACCATTCGCAGGGCATATTGCGTCGCTATTGAATCCGTTATTGAATACCATGTCTAATAATGATATTGTGTTTCAATTCAAACAACCAGGTCTTCCGAAAGATTTACAATTTTTCAACTTGCATCGGTTTTTGCTATTGGCCAGAAGTCCGTATTTCAAAGATCAATTGTTGAATGATTGGAAGAATTTGACCGTGGTGACTATGCCTACAAGTGTTGATCCCTCGGTGTTTAAACGTATTGTGGATTACGTATACCTAAGAACAGATTCAGTTTTTAGTGATTTCACATTATCTTCTGTCCAAGATCAATTATTGAAACTAGCTCAAAAATATAAGCTACATGATTTAGTTGAAGGGATTGAGGAAATACAAAATTTCAAAGATGAACAAGAAAAATCTAAAGTAGTCCATGACTTATCCTTCAAGTTTGTTGAAAAAGCCAGAAAAGATTTGGATTCATTTTTAGTCAACAATGTATGGGGTGAAAATTTAACGAGTGAAATGAATTTAAATGAAGATGTTGAGCTTGAAGATATTGATTGTCGAGAATTTTTAACTGATGCACAAAAGGAGACCCTACTTGAAGCAGATTCAATCCCTGATGTGATCCTTTCATGTGTCGACCTGGAATCAGAGTCTGCGATATATTACCCTGTCAACAAGTCCATTGTTGCTCGATCTGAGTACTTTGATACCATGTTCAAATCAGAGATTTTCATTTCGGCTGAAGAAGACTTACCTTTGTATCGCAATCATGAATATAATATTGAAGTAGTCAACCGTCCCCAACTTGATACTGATCATATACCAATTATACAAATATCATCGAGCACATCCAATCGAAAAGTTGCCGAAATGGTTCTTTCATATTTATACCACGATGATGTGCATGATATACCGTTACCTTTATCCGTGGAATTATTATTCGCTGCTGATGAATTGTTCTTGGAAAGGTTGAAAACAATGAGTGCTGTGAATATCACTTCTCAATTCCAGAAATTCACTTTCAAAGAATTCCAAACTTTACATGACAGATTGGATTACGACGCATATGATTTAATCCGAGCTTCATGGCAAACAAGATGCGATAAATTGGAACAACACATCACCAAGATGATGGCATATAACCTCGCAGAAATATTCAATGATCAAACGGAAAGAACAAAATTTTCAAATTTGATTAAGGACTCAGCTGAAAGAATTAAAGAGAGACAAGATACCGATACTATTGAATTGGTTGATGATATTAGATACTATTTGGCTAAAAAATACACTATTAACCAAGAAAATGAATCGTTTGATCCAACTTTTAGAGACGATAAAAATGCGGATGATATTAATTTGTATAAAAGAGCTTTAATTCAATACGAAAAGGATATTGAAATTATAGACTATTTGTTGGACCAGTTGCTGTTAGATGCTTGATGGTCAAGAAAATCTGTTTACTTAAATACATTACTTTATATTATTTATTCATTTCGTTTGTATATTTCCTTGCACGTGACTTACTTTTACAACTTTCTGCTCATCTCACATCTGCGAGAAAAAAAAAAAAAATATTGCGTAAAGGGGAAATCAAGACCACAACCTCTTTTCTTTGCTTTAATCTATAAACACCAAAACAAACAAATAATGACAGATAACAATCCAGATGGTGGGTTGTCACTAGATGTATTTGAAATGGAGGATAAACTCTCCAAAATCAGATCTCAAATCAACTCCAAATTGGAAAATCAAAAACATTTGGCAATTATCTTATCAGCAGTTGAAGAGAATATTGAAGAACAAAAAAACGATAAAACTCCCGTTGCTTATTTCGTGTCTTTCTTATCCTTGTTAGACCAATGTATTTCTAATGATCAAATCCTCGATAACACTTTGGCTGCAACCACGGCGTATTTCTTGGATCTTGTTTTCCCATTCACTCCAAAACCATTATTAAAATCCAAATTCGATCAAATATTAGCTAAATTGGCCCAACCTTTAACTTTGGAAGGTGCTGAAGCTCCATTGGTTAGATCCACCATAGGTGCTTTGGAAAGTTTATTATTGGCTCAAGATGGTGCCGCATGGAATTCTAAAGGACAAGTTTCTCCGAAGAGAGCATTTTTGGCATTAATGGAAACTTCATTTGATCCTAGACCTAAAGTGAGAAGAAGAGCTCAAGAAGCTGTTAGCAAGATTTTGTCAAATCCTCCAGCTTCGCCTTCTCCTACTCATGTTGCTGCTCCATTAGCTGCCGAAGCAGCCTTGAACCAGTTGGCTACATTGTTGAGTGAATACAAATCAGCCAAGAAGAATAATAAAGAAATAAACTCACAAATTATCCATGTTTTACAATTGATTACTTTAATTACATCTACGAATTCTTGGCCAGTGGCTAAAATTGAAGCATTATGTGATGTCTTGTTGGAAATTTCCAAAACTTCAGATCAATTTTTGGTTTCTTCTGCATTTGGTGCTTTTGAAGGTTTATTCCAATCCATGACTAATATCATTGATATTGAAAAATTCACCCGTGTTTTGGATGTTATTTTCGATTTGAAACCTTCTGTGAACGATACCCATTTGGCTGCATCTTGGTTAGCAGTGGTTGCTAAAGCTTTAGAAGGATTTGCCACTTTGTCTCCTGAATCATGCATTGGTAAACTTCCTCAAGTGTTACCTATTGTGACCGAATTTTTGGGTTCTGATTCTAAAGATATTTACACATCTGCTTCTCAATGTTTAATTGCGATAGTTAGCCAAACTATTCCAGATAAATTCTTGTTGCAACCATCACCAACCAATGGAATCACAGGAGAAATTTACGAACTGGTAGATGAAACTATAACTTTCATAAGTGAATTGATTAGCAAAGATTTATTCTCCATCAAATATCAACATGCCACTAAAGAAATTTTAGACTTTACTACTGCCACGATTACGAAATTGAGAAGTAGAGCTAATCCTGATTTCCTTGATATTTTACAAGTTGTCGGGGATTGGAGAACTGATGAAACCGATAATTTCCCCCACAACAAAGAAGCAGAAGACCTTATTGCTGCAGCTGTCTCATCTATGGGTCCAGAAGTTGTATTGAACTCCTTGCCATTGAATTTAACCGGTGGTGGTCCAGGTAGAGCTTGGTTGTTACCAATTTTGAGAGATAATGTTCGATTTGCTGAATTGGAATTCTACAAATCTTCTATTTTACCAGATGTGGAATTCTTCACTAAGAAAATTGAAGAGTCCAGTAATAAAGAATCCATGAATAATAAAATCTTCCAAACTATTATTGATCAAATTTGGTCTTTGTTACCTCATTTCTGTGATTTACCTAAAGATTTAGTCACTGCGTTTGATGAATCATTTGCTACAAAACTTTCCGATTTGATGTTTGCCAATGTGGAATTAAGAGTTCCTATTTGTCATGCATGGAGATTATTGGTTGAATCCAACGTTGCCTATCAAGATGGTGCCTTGGATGATGACTTATTAATCCAACAAGAGTTGCCTAAATCTGAAGTTGTCAAAAATATCCAATATTTGAGTTCAATTGCATCAAATATCTTGACTGTTTTGTTCAATGTTTTTACATACACTATGGCTGATTCAAGAGGGTTTGTGCTAGAGACCATTGAAACTTATTTGAACATTGTTCCAAAGGATGAATTAGCTGCTACTTTTGATAAAGTTTGTGGATTATTGAAACAAGCCATGGATGAAGAAGCAGGAGATGCTCCACAGCAACAGCTGCAACAACAACAACAAGGAAAGAACGAAGTTCCTAAAACTAGTATCACCATGATGGACTTGATCGTGGCTATGGCTAAGTATGTCCCTGAATCATCCCACAATGCTTTATTTGCCATTTTCGCAAGTACAGTTACTTTAGCCAATAATCCATTGATGCAAAAGAGAGCCTATAGAATCATTTCTAAATTATCTGAGACTGAAGCTGGGAAATTATCTATTTCTAAATTCATTGGTGAAATTGAAAAAGTTTTACTTGAAACCACTGAACAGACCCATAATTCTGCTAGATCTGCTAGATTAACTGCTATTTTATTAGTCTTGGAAATATTACCATCATCTGATTTATTCTTTATTCCAGCTATTCTACAAGAAATAATCATGGCCACTAAAGATGTTAATGAAAGATCAAGAGGATTATCATACCAAATTTTGATTAAAATGGGTCAGAAAATGAACGAGGGAGGAGTTATTTACAATTCTAAAGTTCCAGGATTTGATGCTTCCACTCCAGATTCTCAAGCTTCATTAACTGAATTTTTCACCATGGTAAGTGCTGGTTTGGCGGCACAGAACCCACATATGATTTCAGCTACAATCACTGCCATTTCATGTTTAGTCTTTGAATTTAAAGATTTGGTACCAACTGAAGTATTATTGGAAATTTCATCCACGGTTGAATTGTTTTTGACCCATAATTCAAGAGAAATTGCTAAATCAGCAATTGGATTTGTCAAAGTTGAAGTGTTATCTTTACCTGAAGAAATGGTTAAACAAAATTTGACTGAATTATTGAAAAAACTTATGAAATGGTCTCATGAACACAAAGGACATTTCAAATCTAAAGTTAAACATATCTTGGAGAGATTGATCAGAAAATTCGGTATTGAAGAAATTGAAAATGCTATACCTGAACAAGATAAGAAATTAGTCGCTAATATTAAGAAATCTAGAAACAGAGCTAAGAGAAAGCAAGAAGCCGAAGATCAAGAATCTGGAGCAGCCGCAACTTCATCAGGTGCTAACAATAACCAAGAGAAGAAATTTGTTTCCGCTTACGAAGAAGCATTATACGATTCCGATATTTCTGATGATGAAGACCAAGTTGATATCTATGATGAAGATGCTTCTATAAACAAGAAAAGATCCAACCAATTCATTTTGGATACTGGTGACGAACCATTAAATTTGTTAGATAAACAAGCATTAGCCCATATTTCATCTTCTAGACCTAAGAAATTCACCAAACGTGACATGCAAGATAGAAAGGACGAATTCAAGACCAAGAATGGTAAATTGGTATTTAATGACAAAGAAGCTGGTGATGATGAAGATGCCTTGGCAGGTACTGGTTCCGGTATTGATGCTTATTTGGATGCTGTTAAACAAGCTCCAATCAAGGGTCAAAAGAATAAATTGAAATTTAAGAAATCAAGAAATGAAGATCAAGAATGGTCGGATGATGAAGATAGTGCTCCTGTTTTGAAGAAAAGAAAGACGACATTGGGTAAATCTAGTATTTCCAAACCAAAACCAAAACAAAAGTTTAAAGCCAGAAAGAAGTTTTAAAACTAATGTATAGTTCGTAGTTGATTGTATAGTAGAAGTGGTTGATATATATATATATAAACGAAAAATATCTTTGTTAGTCGTGTGCAGTGCGATTTTCTTTCTCAATAACTCTCACTATTGAAATTTTTTTTTTTTTCACCTAGTAATTTTTTTTTTCACTTCAATTCATCCATCAATCCATCTATCTATTCATTCATTGATCACAAGCAGAGAAGTGTCCGCCTTCCCCCTTCCCCCTTCCCACATTGTACATAATAATGACTACTTCACCATTAATGTCACTTGCTGAAAAGACAGCATATAAACGTAATCTTGTTAAGATCAGGTTGGCTCGTTTTGGAAGAAGACATCAACCTGTTTATAACATAGTTGTCATGCCTGCCAAAAAAGCTCAACAAAAATTACCATTAGAAGTCATAGGTACTTATGATCCAATACCTGTTCCAAGACCAATAACTGATAATGTTGCATCCACAACATCGACAACAAAGACAAAGCCTGTTAAAGAAATTAATTTGGATTTCCATAGAGCTAAATATTGGTTGGGTAAAGGTGCTGAACCTACCGATAGAGTTGCTTGGTTGTTTAAAAAAGCTGGTCTATTACCATCATTCTGGCCAAAGGAAAGTAAATTATCCCAAGAGATTGTTAAACCTGTGATACAGGACGTTAAAGAAACTAGAGAAGCCCTTGTTGAAAAGATAAGAAAGAGAAACTAGAAGATGGGTGTATACTACGTGTATATATATATTCGTTGTGACCGTGTAAATAGAGGAATGACTTGAATGTATACATTAGCATTTATTTATGATGTTTGAATAACCACTTGGTTATCTTACATTTGAACTTGGTTAATATTGGCTTCCTCTTTTTGCGAGTATGAGGATGTTCGCCTAAACATGGTTTACTGTTTTCATCATTGTTATTGTCACTTAATGACAAAGGTCCCTCTTGTTCCTCTTCCTTTTCTTCGGTTGGGAAAACAAATACATCTCGTAACCATGGAGCAGCAACGGCTTGTTCTAATTGATCTTCCTCAAAGAAATCACTATTGAAAACTGGTGTTACGAATCTCGAATCATTGAAGTGACATCCAGGGAATAATAGTTTAAAATCGGTTTGAATTTGTTGGGAAATATACCAATTCGACTTATGGTATGATGATCTTACCATGAAAGCTATCATGTTCCCAACTGTAGATTTAATCTCATTTAGATCAACAAAACCATCTTGATAATCGTGTTCTACTTTGATTCGTAAATTACCCAACAAGATACTCAAATCTTTAATTAATTGGGAGACACGACGAGTATCTGGTTCTGATTCAACAAGTTGTTGTTGTAAATACTTGAACAATACCAAACTTGGATAAACATTAGATAATATTACATACATAATCTTATTCAGACCATTGGGTTTTTTCTCCAAAACCTGCAGTTGATCTTTCCTCGTGGTAAACCATTGGTTTTCGAAATTTCGATAACTTTGCAACACAACCAATAAGTTGATAATTAGTTGATCGTTTATATGGATAGCGTATAGCTTTGCAAACTCGAAAACACACGCAACAAGTGAACTCATGGTATGCAATTTGTTAAATATAAACATATTGGTTGTCATTTCTTGATGTTGCAAACTACCAAGAATTACTTTATCCAAGATATAAGTCAATCTATTGTTTTTCAAATACGCATGTAAGCTCTCCTCTAATTCAGATCTGATGGATACTATTCTTTTCATATCTCCAAATAACTTGTAAATAGATTCACATGAATCAAGTGTTTCTCTCCATGTTATGTGTGGTGCATGGTCAATCAATCGGCCAACATTTAGATAATCAATCATCAATTGACATTCCAATGAATGATGCAACGAAGTAGAAATATCGGATTCATCCAGACTGATTGAAAAAACTGATCCATACGTCTCCCAATCCATGGTTATATTGGTTTGGTATGTATATATAAGGTTGCAAAAAACATGCAAAAAAGCAAACAGAAAAAAAATCTACAGTAGTGGGGAGATCGATTTAAAAGAAATTAATGGATGAATTAATTAATATACAAACTTATACATTAATAGAACCTGTTTAATCGAATAAACCGAATCCCATATCATCATCAGATTCTTCAGCATCTTCAGCAGCTTCTTCAGCAGCAGCTTCTTCGGAAGCACCACCAGCAGCAGCACCGGAACCGGCAGCTGGAGCAGCAGCAGCGTAAGCTTCTGGGTTAGCCAATCTGTCTTTAACAGCTTC
>JAKTVF010000041.1:0-67146 GCA_030557055.1 Candida tetrigidarum
ATTGTTGAATACTACCAAAAATCCGGTATTTGGTCTGGTGTTGATGCTGCTCAAAAACCAACTAAAGTTTGGTCTGACATTTTGAAATGTTTGGGCCAATAAATTAGAGAGACACATTAATATATATATATATATATATATGTATACTGTATATACTATGTAAATCTTTGTTATTTATATTTAAATCCTTTCACGTTTAACATGAACATTTAAATCGTCGTCGGCTGATCTCTTTTTGTTTGACTCATTGAAACAAGTAATATGGACAATCTTCCTGCTGTTCCTGCCTTCTCCGGGTTGTCGAATACATCCTTCCCACACCCATTCTCCAATTTCATCATTATATGTAGCCTTGACTTGTTCTTGACAGATTAAACATTTATTATTCATATTGGTTTCAGATGATGGAACAACAACATAAGAAGATGTGATCATATTAGCGAGTGCTTTGTCGTCATCACCAACGTCTGGCAATTTAGCATCGGTATAATATTCCAATAACTCATTCTCATTGAAGTGAACCCATTCATAATCATCCACATACCAATTTCGAGATTGTACGTTGCTTCCTTTGGTTGCCAACTTCTTGTTAATTCTGAAATGCCAATCTAAATGTAATCTTTTCTTGGTAGAACCTTCTTGATCAGTTGTGAATCGTTTACCACAAATAGAACATTTTGAAGGCTTGGCATCGTATAACAATTCACGTAACTTGGTATTAGGTTTATTGTTTTTAATGAAATCTTGTAAATCGTTGAATGCTGATTTGCTCACTTTAAGCATTTCGGTAAACTTCAATTTCTCATATTCGGAACGTTGGATTGAACTACTAGATAATAACAATTCTTCCAAGGAACTGTTGGGATCAAATCCATTTTTTGATGGAACATATTTAGTTTGTGGTAATACCAAGGAATAAACAGGTTTCGACCCAGGAATTGGTTCTTGATCTTTTTTAACCAACCCAGAAAGGAGCAAATCATCAAATATCTGGAAAACAGGATTAGTTTTTGGTGTTTGTGGAAGCGACACAGGTACTGGTGTTCCTGCAGGAGTACCACCTCTTGACGATGATGATGTCAGTTCTTGCTCCCTCATTGCTTGTAATTGGTTTTGTATAGCTTGTAATTCATTAGATTTCATAACCTGAGTAGACAAGATCAATTTCAATTGATTCAACGCCTTGAGTCGATCTGGTAGTTTCGGATTTGCGTTGGGGTTTGATCTTATCTTATTTTCAAAAGCTGATATTAATTGATTAATATCATTAATAAGAGATTGCTGTGACAATTCACCACTAGCAGTCTTCTTCGGGTATCCTGCTTTTTTCAAAAAAGAATCAATTTTATCCAATTGAGATTTAGGAAATAATGGATCATTGGTACCTCTGGTCTTTGTGACTTTCCAAGTTTCAAGTAAGCTTATTAATCGATTACGTATAGCATCATTAACTAGTTGGAAAACATGCGAAAATAAATTGAATATCTGATCTCCAACTAATATATTATATGGGTTTCCTGTAGTTTTACAAATAGAATCTAATAGATATAATGCATATAGTTTCTGTTCTGGGATACTTTTGTAGATCCGTTGGGTGATTAAATCAATTATTCCATCGGCGACACTTGGGTTTTCTTTGGCTATTACTGTCAAGTTATCTATAATAGGACGTGAATTGAAAGTTAATTCGTCTAGACTCCGTTTATATGCATCTAGTATCTCCGACATTGTAAGCTGATAGATATTGTGATTAATGAGCTATAGTTAGGCTGGATGGCTGGACGGACTACCTTTGGTCTTTTTTTTTTCAAGTTTCTTGTTCCAATTATTATTTTTTTCCCTCTCTGCTTAGAATACAAAAGAATATCAAAAGTCGTGTCTAAGGAGAGAAGAAATTGCAACTATAAGAGTGGTTTTCAATAAGATTTCCAAGGTGATGAGAATGATATAACCAGGGAAATATGATAGTAAGCGAAACAGTTGGAGACATTGTTTGTGAACTATTGATTCTCTTTGCTACCATAAGATACAGCTAAGGTCTGAAGTTCTGGAAACCAAAGAGAGTTCCATGTACAAAATGCAAACGACTAACAGCTGTTTCTAGAGACGAAGTTGCACTCTTATACTTGTACTTCGGGTTATAGCCACATGCTAAGACTCATCTTAACTATATATATATAAAAGAAAACCTGCTCTTTAATCCTGTACCAGAATTAATTACTTTCCATATTAAGTATTTAATTTTGATTAAGCGCGGTGTAATGTGAAAAAATCAATTAAATAGAAAAATTTTTTCCGTTCTTCCTAAAAATTACAAAAGCTATTCAAATTTCGACTCATTTTTTTTATTTCTCATTGTTAATCACAAGAAACTAGAGCAAAAAAAAAAAAATTTTTTTCGTCTTTCCTATTTTTCTATCTCACTTTCCTATTAACCAGACATCTCCAACTACCACAGGAAAACATTCCCACGTATTCAACAATGTCACCATCTGCTCACTCATCGTCTGATAAAAAACAATCTGGTTTGGCTAGAGTTTTAGGTTCTGCCACTGCTGGTATTGCTGAAATCGGTGTCTTCCACCCAGTTGATACTATTTCCAAAAGATTAATGTCAAACCACTCTAAAGTTACCTCTTTGCACCAATTGAACGAAGTTATTTTCAGAGATCAAGCTTCCAAACCATTGGGTAGACGTTTGTTTACTTTGTTCCCAGGTTTGGGTTACGCCGCATGTTACAAGATCTTGCAAAGAGTTTATAAATATGGTGGTCAACCATTTGCTAATGAATTCTTAACCAAGAACTTTAAAGATGCTTATGATGCTACTTTTGGTCCTAAGAATGGTAAGGCTTTGTTGAGTGCGACTGCCGGTTCTTTAATTGGTATTGGTGAAGTTGTGTTGTTGCCATTGGATGTTTTGAAAATCAAACGTCAAACTAACCCAGAATCATTCCGTGGTAGAGGATTCTTCAAAATCATTAAAGATGAAGGTTTTGGATTGTACAGAGGTTGGGGATGGACCATGGCCAGAAACGCTCCAGGGTCATTTGCCTTATTTGGTGGTAATTCTTTTGCTAAAGAATATATCTTTGGATTGCAAGACTATTCTCAAGCCACTTGGACTCAGAATTTCGTCACTTCCATTTTCGGTGCCAGTGCCTCATTGATTGTTTCTGCTCCATTGGATGTCATCAAGACCAGAATCCAAAATAGAAATTTCGAAAACCCAGAATCCGGTGTTACTATCTTGAAAAACATGTTTAAGAATGAAGGTATCACTGCTTTTTTCAAAGGTTTGACACCTAAATTGTTAACCACTGGTCCTAAATTGGTGTTTTCCTTTGCCTTGGCCCAATCTTTGATTCCAGCTTTTGATAAATTGTTAACCAAATAAGTGTGATGATTGAACCCTAGGGAGAAAGGAGAAAGGAGAAATACTCAGTAAGTTATCTTGTACATAGATAGAAAGGGGATAGATTAATTTTAGTTCTCTGTATAGAATTTTTTTTTTTTTGATATTATTTATAATGTTTTGTTCTTTTATTGCGTCATTTATACAAGTTACAAATGTAATGCTATGCCAGATCCTTTGGTATCGGATTAAACAGCCCAATATTAGTTGCTTTTTTTTCTCTCCCTCTCTCTCTCTCTCTCTCTCTCTCTCTCTCTCTCGTCTTCTGGTCTGCGGATTATTCTCGGAACAACTGTAGACCCATTGACAACTAAATAGAAATCAAATTATTATATAAGAAAAGAGAATAATTTGGTGATGATGGCTTTCCAAAACATTCTTGATGTTGCAAAAAATGGGCCATTTTGTTATTTTATGGAGTAAATTATATTCGGTGCAACCTCCGCGGTCATGTTTTCCTATATCTCGGATTTTGTCCGAAAAAAGAAACTCATGCACCGTTTCCTAAATGTTTAGTCTTGACGGAAGAGCCGAAGAAAAAAAATAAGGAGAGAAAAAAAAAAATCTACCGAAAATTGCAACGTGGAGAATGTTACACGAAGAGAGAGAGAAGAAAAAAAAAAGCAAAAGAAAAACAAAATACAGGATATATCATGATTATAAATTATTTGCTTATAAATTATTTACCACCATCTACTAGATAATCACCATCCACAAATAATATAAATACAAAGTCACTCCCACCATCAATGGAAACTTTTTTATTTTCTTTTATTATTCCCAAGATATCTTATTTAAATAACTAAATATAGCTATCTATTCTTTTTTTTTTAGTTTTTGCCATCGTCATCGTTATTTGCTATTAACACACAAAATGAAGTTCATCACTTGGTTCATATATTTCATTAAAATTAACTTCCTTCAAATGGTTCTTAATGGTTCCAGAAACCCATCCATCTCACTTCAATATCTTCAAAGTTCTATTTTCGACCAAACTCCAACTAGATGCAGCTGTGATTGTTCTGTTGAAGATGATTTATATGGTTCTAATAAAGATAGAGTGTGGGTCAATAATGTCACTGATATCCCTATACTATCAAAAGATTGTGAAGAAGAAATAGGAGCAGTCCATCAAGTAGAAGAGCATATAGAGCTACTTGGTTAGGTTGTAATAGGTGGTACTAGGTTTATTGGTTTTTTATTTGGTTTAGTTGCTTTGGTTTTTGGGTGCTTTTGTTCTTGTATAGATTGACAACAAGTGATGATTATCTTTCATTCACTTTTTATTGCATTTAATAATTATTCGTGTTATATAGAGACTTTTGATTATTATTATTAATAATAGACAGACTATATTTGTATTTCATTTATTCCAAAATTATCGTAGATACCCAATTTCTTCAAATTTGGTAACTCTTCAGTCCACCTTTTTCTAGTCATGATTCTATCTAACTCGTCTATGCTTCTCTTATTCTCCAACAAACACAACCTTAAAACAGCCTCTAATTTACATTGTTCACGGGATATCTTCTCAGACATTCTTTCTCTTAGTCCACCGTTGAGGTTCGATATATTCATGGCATTTCTTAGTAAGTTTTTGGCATTATTGAACAATATCTCATGGTTGTTCACAGACGATGGATAATCTTGGACCATGCTTCTTTGTAATTCTATATCAGCTCTAGCGATTATAATGCCACTTAATTGAGCTATCAAACTACCCAAATTTCCCAGCTGCAAGTTGTTCTTTTTCTGATCTTGCATTTGATTATTCACTAGCTCCTGAGCTCTTTTCAACGAGTTATTTTGGAATGTCAAGGTCTTCCAAAATATATCTTTGTCTTGTTGAGAGCCTTGTCGATTAATAGTTTCCAAGTTTATATCATTTCTGTCCAATAGTGCTTGCAAGTTATCAGATGCAACCATATACTTTTCTGATAGTTCATCAGCTATTTCTTGTTCGTTCTTCCATAACTCTATCACTTCCAATATATTGGTTTCTGTCAATGCAACAATGTTCAACTTGATCAATTTCAAATCATAGATATCATTCAAGGTGATGTTGCTAATCATCTGTGTAACATGCGATGGCTCGCTATATTTTTCAATCAATAATTGCGAAACTTGGTCATTCACCTCCATCAATGGAGCAACTAATTCATTAATGGATGGGATTATGGCATCAGATGATGCATTTTCATACATTGATTGTATCAATTTGTAAGAAGATAACAAAGTTTCAAACAAATCCGTAGGTTGAATAATTTCTTCGCTCACTAACTCCTCTTGGACGGCGTCATTATCATTACCGTTGTTATTGTTATTGTTAGTGCTGTTTGAGTCATTAGCATTGAGACTTCCTGATTCATAATTATCAATAGTTTCCAAATCTTGAACAAATTTTTGTAGATCTTCAGTTTGTTGAACTAATAACTTTTGGAAAATTTCCAGGATCTTCTTGTATACCTCAACCAATTGTCCAAACTCAGCCTGTTCATTCTCTTGTTGTATTTCTAACCATTCAAGATACACAATTGCATAATTGTATAACAAGTCATTCAGCACATTTCCCCCCTGCGATTGACTTACTCGTAATCCTTCTTCATATGTATTTATAATCTGGTCTATAGTCTGGATCACCCTTAATGGACCATTCTCAGTGAATACATCATGGTTGTGTGGTATTTTCTTGACTATTTGGTAAACGTGTAACAATAATCTCGCTGAATTATAGTATGCATCTACTAAGCTATTATCTAATTGGACAGCTTGTATGTAATTGGTGTAGGCTTTATCGAAAAATCGCAAACTTTTGGCAACATCTGAACCTAACCATCTATCGCCAGATTCTTCATCAATTGAACCTTGTTCTAAATATTCACTTGCTGTTGTGGGTACAACGGTTTTATTTGATTCCGCCTTTTTGGATAATTTTGGTAATCTCATGTTGTATAGTAAAGATGTTCTAACTGGCTATATGACAATTGAACTTCCACCTTCTTCTTGGACTTGTAAGTTTGCTCTTTTCTATTTTTTTTTTTTTTTTTTAATTATAGTCTTCCCAATGGCATCTATTTTGAGTAATTATGTGTGGCTTATTTTTTCCACTACTCCTTACACGACCTGACACGAAAAATGAAATACACGTTATTTTACTACACGTAAAATTTTCTTGAAGCAAACAACATAGGAAACAAACAGATAAATGGACCCCTTTTTTTTCTTTTTATTGATCTAGTCATTTCATCTCATTCACATGGTATTTCAGACGACAAATTACAATCCTGGCGGTCCACAAATTATCAGATCCAATGAACCATTATCAAGCATCCCAAATATTGATCAAATTAGAGATCCTAATGATTCCTCCAAATTGTTAGCCACGTATCGATACGATATCCCTGTTGTTATACTTGATGTCAAGAACTGGGAGAATGCACTAGGTGGAATAATTGTTTTCACAGATTTCAGTAAAATCCTCACAAGAACTGCTATTCAAGCAGGAAGGGTCCCACATAGTATTGAAGCATCTACTTATTGTGTGGGTAGTAATGAGCTCCCCACTGATATGTTGTTTAATTCTTCTATTCAAACAGACCAGTATCAAGATTTGATCGTTGAGATGGAAAAGAGTGAACTTTTAGCAGAACATGGGTTTGTGCTAGCGAGATTGAGTTTTGATTTGAAAGTGAAAAGTCGGAAGTATATGGAAGGTTATTATAATCGAACTACCCTTGTAAATAAAGAAAATATTAACCATGCATTTGATGGGTTGGAATTTCAGTTCCTGAATATGTTATACAGGATGAAAAGTTTTTGTTCACCTAATACATTTAAGGATATAAGAACTTCTTACGATTTTGGTTCTTTTGAAATTAAAAATAGAGATAAACACAAGAATTATATCGAAGTGGAAAGTCAATTAATTAGTCACAAGAAACCTAGGTTTAATGAGGATACTTCTAATGTTAGTGTTAGTGGCAATCGCGGTGCATCTAAATTGCTATTTAATAAAATGGCGCCAGATAGTCAAAAGATAAACTTTGACTCCCAATCCACTCAAAAACCAGCACATGAGTTACTTTCTTCAGATTTCCTATTCGATGCAGTGCCCAATCCCATACCAAAGCAAAACCCACATAATGGTCTTCTTTCACTGAATCTGAAATCGGAAGATAAGAAATTAAAAGATAATGTGACTCAAATGAAACCACCACAAACTAAACGACTGAATGGTCGTCCTCTGGGAGCTTCATTATTATTCAGGCTGGTTGCTTCAGATTCTCAATCTCCAGTTAAAGAAAAACCCGTGAATCGGATATTAGTCCCACGTACTCAAAGTCCTAGCCAAGATAGAAGTGATAAATCCACGCCATCTTCAAACAGACAAACAGACACCGATGACGAAATATCTATTATGACAGAGACTGACGGTGTTATTGATCCAAATTGGCTCGAAGCAACGCAGTTTTTCTTGGAAAGTACAAAACATAAAGGTGATATTACCCTTAATGAGCTACAGAAGTTATATGACTCCATTGAAGAGAATGATACGCTTAATTTGTGTGCGGTCAAGATCAGAGGTATTCTTTATGCTAATAATTGGATAGTGGCACCATTTGAACAAAAAATTAAGCTCGCTCCTATCAAGATTATAGTTGAAGATTCAGAAAATGAAAATTTAACCATCGATATTGAAATTAGCAATGATGATGAACTTTCTTCGTTTTATGGTATCCTTGACCCCGAAGTGGATCCACCACAGTCCGCCAAGATTAAAGCACAAATAAAGAAATTGTTCACGGAAATTTCCCAAAAGATCGTGTCAATGAAAATAATAAGGAAATCCCGCCGCTTATCTAGCAACTACAGGTTTGCCTATTGGACATGTACTTCGTCCATAGATGAACTCTTGAAGCAGTAGTTATAATGTACATTGGCAAACTTGATTACCATGAAAGAAATAGGAAAAAATAAAAAGTAAAAAATAAAAACGTGTGCCTGAAATATATTTTTTTATATTAAATTACATGAACAATAAAGAATAATGTACATTTAGATGTAACCGATTCTGTTGGCAATATCCAAAGCATCGTAATCAGAGGTTAATCTGATGTAAGCTTTCTTGGTACCGTTTGGTCTGATCAAAGTGTTAACGTATTCAGCATCAACATCGTACAATTCTTTGACGGCAGATTTGATTTGGTGTTTGTTAGCTTTGATGTCAACTTGGAAAACTAAGGTGTTACCATCTTCAACTTTCTTCATAGCAGTTTCAGTAGCAATTGGAGCAACAATGATTTTGTAAGCATCCAATCTGTTGTAGTGTGGGATAGATTTTCTTTGGTATTTTGGTTGTCTGGTTAATTTTAAAGTTTTTGGTAATCTAAAGGTAGTAGAAGTTCTAACTTTGGTAACCTTCTTTCCGTTAACACCTTTCAAGGCAGCTTTTTTAGCAGCAGAAGCTTTAGTAGTTGCTATAAAAACAAAGATTTGTTAGTAAAATGAAAAATAAAAAAACCTGAGTTCTACGAGATAGGAGGAATAACAACTGATGGATGAGGTTATGGGAGTATATCGTGATAATCTTGTAATCTTGTTCTTCGTGTATGAGTGTATGTGGATGTGTGTTATTCCAAAATTTGATTCTTTATCCTGTTCACAGTGATGGATTACTTGCTGATAGATTCCTTGATTAGATGTCCATAAATGAGCTATTGTTCATCTCTGTTCTCTATCTCATCTGCTTCCCTTTCTAATCCTTTTTCCATTCCAACTCATCGTCAATACTCTTCATATTATTATTACAATTCAATAGGAGTGATTCTTTTCTTCTCCTCCAAATATGATTATTCACGGCATATTCTAACTGTCTCTCATTATCCATCAATAGTCCCCTCCTTCTTGAAATCGTTTGTGGTGCTTAAACATACGAGCCATTATTGATATTCTATGATGTACACTATTATGAAAAGGTTTATTAAAAAAATTTCACCTATAATGAAAATTACTTTTTCTTCCTCACTCGCTCTCTCTCGCTCTCACTCTTCCCTCCACAGACACATTCATTGTGTATGCGCAGTCTTAGTATGGTACAAGCAGAAAGAAAAAAAAATGAGAAAAATTCTTACTTTTTTTTCGCACAATATATATGGCATACACGACCCTCACGTGAATGTATCTTAAATGTAGGGTTGTAACCCTCGTATCAGAAAATTGTACCAAGAGAAGTATCCAAGAAAGAATACTCAGCGAATGTTATTATGTCATGTTCATGTAAAGGCTATACCAGAAAGAGAAATCAATTAATAATGTAATATATATACAAGGAATAATGCGTTATAAATATGTAATGGTCTCTTTCCCCCTTACAAACGACGTAATTTCTTAGGTCTGTCACCACCGAATTTCAAGACAGTGGCATCACTGAATCTAACAATGTTATTCTTAATCTTGGACCCTTCTTTACCTAACAAAGCAGATTGGAAGGCTTCTCTACCTTTACCGAAATTCTTCAATACCAATTCGATTTTATCATGTGGACCAATATAATTTCTCTCTTCAATAGTTTTAAACATCTTACTTGCAACTTGGAACGCAGCTTCATATTCTTGTCTTTGAGATTTTCTGAAACCTAAATTACCGGCAGTAACACTGTATTTGACTTTATGTGGCAATTGCAAATAATACAAAACTTTATCATTATATGGCATATCTTTGTTCTTTTCCATGAAGTCTAAATCTTCAACAACTGCAACTAATGTACATCTGGTGTTGTGTCTATTGAAAGTAGCATATAACTTCCAGAATACGATCTTTTCATTGATACGATCCTTGCTGTTCTTGTTCTTCTTGCTATCGATGAATATCTCTGAGTCTCGTTTTGATTTGTTGGTAGATGTATTTTGAACACTGGATATAATTGGCGATGTGGTAAATGGTCTAGTTATGATTGGTGTCGTCACAGGTATGAATTGTTTGGTTACCAAAGAAGTAGCCAAAGCTGGTCTTCTAAACGCCAATCTGTTTATACTGGAAAACATGGCCCTTGTGTACGTGATTATAACCGTTGAACAAAGTATATTAAAACCTTCTTTCAATTGAACTACGATTTGATGTGTTTCTGATATTCGCACGTTGAAAATTTTCGTGCGCACTAAGAAACGAATTCGTAACGAGAACAACCACCAAAACAAAAAAAAGTCGTGCAATTTGGTGATGCTCACTTGTTTTTTCTTATTGGTAGCATGGTGTTGTTCCTACCTTGCGTAGAGTTCAAGAGGAAAGACTATATCGAGCATGTAAGAGACATCTTGGGAATAGGAAATGTAAATGGAGATGAAATTGGATCCAATGGAATTCCATATTATTTGGTTTATTTTATTTTATTTTTCTTCTAATTTTTGCAATATTTCATTACCAAAAAAGGTATGAAAGTGTACTTAAAGTTTCAACATGATATGTCCAATTTTGTTATCAAAATAAAGAAATTAATTGTACGATGATCAACTAAAATTTACATCGAAATAACAAAGAGGGGCCAAACAGGGTGTTTCAGCATATAACCCGTTAATTTTTACATCTCCCGGATACTTTCCGAAATGTAAATTGCTTCCGTTCCAAACTCTCCTGCAACTAGAAATATCCATCTGCAAAGATTACTATTTCGAAATCATGAATTTTATTAGACAATCCCCCAATTGTTAGTTCGTTTCATTGTTCAATAACTAGAGATAACATGCTTATCTTCAAGCAAGATAACATTATCCCCTATTGGCCAGTGTGGATGAATTTTTTATTGGAGAACCCATAGCAATGGAGAATTGATACTAATGATGTCTTATCTAGAGATTAGAATGGTAAACTAGTCATTCTTTCTATTTTTTGCAACAGTCCCTTATTCTACTAAATTTCACCTCATGATTGTACAAATCATACGTACAAAAATAAAAATAAAAAAAAAAATTACCCCCCAAGGAATATTACTGTCGCCCCTGGATTTCAATTCATTGTCAATACAATTCGTTTAATTATTATAATTTTATACGTTCTGAAATATGGGGTGGCTTGTATCTATATGGAATATTCCATTCTATCGCATCCTTCATCCCCAAATGACACATGTCACAGGTGCCAATCCTTGGAGGAAATGAAATCTCTATCCTTGTTGGCAACCAATGAATACGTTTGTTTGTCTTTAATTTTTTTACAACAGGGGATGATAGAATATATAAAGAAGAGTGAATTTCAGATGAATGGATGCAGTTTTGTTTATTGGTTTTTTATAAAAAGGGATTTCTTGCTATTGTTAACTAAACAAACCAAAAGTTTATTATGAATTTTAACAGTTTAGTGTTATTGTTGATTATCAATTCCATCTCGGCATTATCTCCTACTAATGGTTATGCCCCTGGTAATGTTTCGTGTCCAAGCAACCAGTTGACTCGTTCTGGTTCTGATGGTATTAGTCCAAATGAGAAATCTTATATTGACGCAAGATATTCGGTTGCCAAACAAGCCTTGTCAACATTTTTGCATGGTGCAAACATGCTGGACTTTGATGTCGACTCCTTTTTGGGTAACGCAAACCCAACTATTGGTATTGCCTGTAGTGGAGGTGGCTACAGAGCCATGTTGTCCGGTGCTGGACAGATTAGTGCTTTAGACTCTAGAGTCAAGAGCGATAAGCAAGTCTTGGGAGGTATTTTGCAAGCCTCTAGTTATGCAGTTGGTTTGTCTGGTGGTGGTTGGTTGATCGGTAGTCTTGCCAGTAACGATTTCATATCTGTCGATGATGTATTATCGCAAGGTAAGTTATGGCAGTTGACTAATTCATTCATTAACTACTACGGTGCTCTGGGTCTTCTTGAGCAAGTCAAAGAATACAACGATGTTACCCTGCAGGTAACCAGTAAACGGACTGCTGGTTTTGACGTGAGTATAACTGATATCTATGGTAGATTATTGAGTTACCCTTTGTTGACCAGCTCCCCCGTGAATGAAGGTGATGCTTTCTTATTTTCAGATATAACATCGAGTTCGGGATTCCAAAATCACCAAGTCCCATATCCAATTTTAGTCAGCGTTGGAAGAGAACCTGGCACACAAGCTATCAATTTCAACTCCACTGTCATCGAACTTTCCCCATATGAATTTGGGTCTTGGGATCCAAGTTTGAATAATTTTGTCGAATCTAAATATCTAGGTACCAACCTCGATAATGGATATCCAAAAGATTCTAGCAAATGTATTAACGGGTTTGACAATGCTGGGTTCTTCATGGGTACATCATCATCTCTTTTCAATGCCGTTGTGGCAAACATTTCTCAAATCAATCTCCCAATAGGATTCAGTCAGTTGCTTAATTCGATTTTAGACAACCCACTTTATCACGCCAATATTGATATTGCTGCTTACAACCCAAATCCATTTTACAAATCCAGTAACCCAGACACCAAAATCGCAAAATCTCCCACATTCTACGTTGGGGATGGTGGCGAGGATGGACAAAATGTTCCATTATTGCCCTTAGTGAATCGTAACGTTAGTGTTATATTTGCCTTTGATAATTCTGGCGACACATCTACGACATGGCCAGATGGTACAGCATTGATCAGAACATATGAAAGGCAATTCACACCACAGGGTGCTGGTTATTCGTTCCCTTACGTTCCAGATCAATACACCTTTAGAAACATGAACTTGACAAGTAAGCCAACTTTTTTTGGGTGTGATGCTAAGAACTTGTCGACGCTCACCGATAACATCTATGGTGTTCCATTGGTGATCTATAATGGTAACCGTCCATTCAGCTACTGGTCTAACACTTCTACTTTCAAATTGAAATATAGCGAAGAAGAAAAACGTGGAATGATTTCGAACGGTTATGAGATCGTGTCCAGAAAGAATGGGACTTTGGATGATGAATGGGCAGCTTGTGTTGGTTGTGCCATCATTAGAAGGGAGCAGGAGAGACAAGGGATTGAACAAACAGATCAGTGTAAGAGATGTTTCGAAAACTATTGTTGGGATGGTACTATCTATAAGGGTGAGGCTTTGGGAGACAATTTTAGCGACGATGGATTGACTTCAAGTGCCGATGAATACAACCTGCAAAATGTTGCTGGTATCAACAATGGTGGTATTCTGATTTTGAAGTAAAAGAAGTGAGTTGTTTGTTGTTTGTTGTTTGATTTTTGTTTGCTTTCCTGTTAAATAATTTAGAATTTAAATAGTATAAATATGAATTGTGAAATATATGTTACTCTTTTTAGTTATTCAATGTGGTTGACGAGGGTATAATATTTTTAACAACTGTTATTGAAGATTGGTCATTGAATTGAGAACTTATTACAATAGACAGACATACCGATCTTCGTTGCTGTCTTTTTGTTAACTTCAAATGCATGTAATCCATTCGTTGATAGGATCGGTATGGTAAGATTGTGTTGTACAGTTGATATAGCACAAATACTCTAACTTCATATAATAACGCAAGTGAATGATTTTCGTTTGGCGTACGCGTCATGTGGCCGCAGGAGAGAAAACTACGCACAACACACATTTTGAAGAAAATCTAGAAGCGATATCAAGACAAATCGTGCTGATAACTTCAGTAACTAAATAGATATTAGTTGAATTGATGATTTCCTATTTTCTTAACTATGTGCTGTAATCGTGTAGAGAGTGATGATTTCAAGGTATAAAAATCACAATTAAAAAACATAGATAGAATATTTACAATACTTTCATAATGATATATACAATTCCACTATATGGACCACACAATATGTTTGATCAATGGCGTACAATCTTTTCCTCGTATAAAACTACTACTAAAGCTCTTTATTTAGAAATAGATACTCAACTACGACCCAGAGAATTACAAAGGTAGTGCACTACCCCATTCCTAATCTTATTTTTTATTTTATGTTTTGGTTTTTCGCAGCACACGGTGGGTTTGGCGTTTTATGTGTGGTAGAATTTCACCTCGTGGTAACAAAACTTTATTTCTTACGCACAACGCCAAAAAAAGAAAAATTCACACCAAAAGTTGAGTTACTTCCCTTGCGCACCCTCGCAATTAAACAATGGTTCTGTCATTGCTAACCATTGTCAATACGATTTGCTTGTCTCTATTTTTTTTTTTGGTTTGTTTTTTTGGAACGTGGGTAGCCCACCGTTGCCATAGGGTATTTCATATCCCACATGGTCAGTTACTAACGGAAAATCACCGGAGTAACATGAAATCTTAACCCGTTTTACCACAGTATTATTTTACTTTGGTGATTGTTTTCTTTTTTTACCTTTTGACTACCCCTTTGGTCCCCGATTTACTACGCAGAATTGTAGCATATATAAAGACGAGTGGATTCCAGATAATTGAAAATGGCTTCAATTTGTTGATCTTCATAAAAAGGGTTTTTATTTCTTGTGGATTAGAAACATCAACAGTTTATCATGAAGTTTAGTAGTTTAGTGTTATTGTTAATTATCAATTCAGTCTCGGCGTTGTCCCCTAGTAACGGTTATGCCCCTGGTAAAGTTTCGTGTCCAAGCAACCAATTGACTCGTTCTGGTTCTGACGGTATCAGTCCAAATGAGAAATCTTACATTGATGCAAGGTATTCGGATGCCAAACAAGCGTTGTCAACATTTTTGCATGGTGCAAATATGCTGGACTTTGACGTGGGTTCTTTCTTAGACAAATCAAACCCAACAATAGGTATTGCTGTTAGTGGTGGTGGATACAGATCTATGTTGTCAGGTGCTGGACAGATTAGTGCTTTGGATTCCAGAGTCAAGAGTGACAAACAAGTTTTGGGAGGTATTTTGCAAGCCTCTAGTTACGTTGCTGGGTTATCTGGTGGTGGTTGGTTGATCGGTAGTCTTGCAAGCAACGACTTTATTTCTGTTGATGACATTTTACAACAAGGTGAGTTATGGGATCTCCGTAATTCTCTCGTTGATTATTATGGGGTTTTAGATATCATTCACCAAGTACAAGAGTGGACTAGTGTTGCTCTGGAGGTGAGAAGCAAATCAAATGCTGGTTTTGAAGTGAGTATAACTGATATCTATAGCAGATTATTGAGTTATCCGTTATTAACAAAGTCAGCTGTAAACGAAGGTGACGCTTTCTTATGGTCTGATATCACTTCCAGTTCTGGATTTCAAAACCACGAAATGCCGTATCCGATTTTGGTGAGTGACGGCAGAGAACCAGGATCGAAAGTTATCAACATGAACTCGACTGTTATTGAATTAACTCCATACGAATTTGGATCTTGGGACCCAAGTTTGAACAATTTCGTGGACACTAGGTATTTGGGAACTAAAATTGATAATGGGCATCCAAACGACACAAATAGTTGTATCAACGGATTTGACAATGCTGGGTTCTTCATGGGTACATCATCATCTCTTTTCAACCTGGTAGTGCTGAGTGTTTCTCAAGCAGATATCCCTTCCATTTTTAAGGATCTACTTAATTTCATTTTAGTAAACCCTATCTATCTGTCGAATATTGATATTGCGGTTTACGATCCAAATCCATTTTACAAATCTGAAAATCCTGATTCAAAAATTGCTGAATCCTCTACACTTTACTTGGCTGATGGTGGCGAGGATGGACAAAATATTCCATTGTTGCCTTTGATTCACCGTAATCTTAGTGTTATATTCGCTTTTGACAATTCAAAAGATACCTCCAATATCTGGCCAGATGGGTCATCATTAGTTGCAACCTATGAGAGACAGTTCTCGCCCCAAGGTGCCGGATATTCATTCCCTTACGTTCCAGATCAATACACCTTTAGAAACTTGAACTTGAGTAGTAAACCTACGTTTTTCGGATGTGATGCTAAAAACTTGTCATCTTTGACAAATGATATATACGATGTTCCGTTGGTAATTTATACAGGCAATCGTCCTTTCAGCTACTGGTCGAATACATCAACATACAAGTTGAAATATAGTGAAGAAGAAAAACGTGGAATGATTTCCAATGGGTATGAAATAGCATCAAGAAAGAATGGGACTTTGGATGATGAATGGGCTGCATGTGTTGGCTGTGCCATCATTAGAAGGGAGCAGGAGAGACAAGGGATTGCACAAACAGAACAGTGTAAGAGATGTTTTGAAAACTATTGTTGGGATGGCAGTATATATAAGGGTGAGGCTTTGGGAGACAATTTTAGCGATGAAGGGTTGACTGAGAATTCTGATGAATATAACCTGCAAAATGTTGCTGGTATAAATGACGGTGGTACCCTGGTATTAAAGAAATAGTAATAAAAGTGTTCTTGTTTTGTATTTTTTTGTGAAGTAAATTGAAATTTGTATAGTACAATTACTAAGTGCGAAATGAATGTTATATTTTTTTAGTTCACTCAATGAAATGGGCAACGGTACAATATTTTATACAGCTGTTGTTGAAGATTGAAGATTGAATCGGGAATGTATTATAATAGATAAATATGGTGATCTTCTTTGTATTCGTTTTGTTGACTTCAACTGCATACAAAACACGAATAGATAGGATCGGTATGGCAAGACTGTGTTGTTCAGTCGTTATAACATGATGCAATTACTTCATGCGAAAGACGATACGTATCTACAGGATACAATTTGTATTTTTACTTTCCTCCATTTAGATGTCTCTGATAATTGCATGTGTTTGTGTATTTCATTCATGCTTCATTCAAGTCTCATCAGTATTGTCATCATGATAGGGTTTCGGTGGCAGTATCAACAATAATGCAAGTGAATGATTTTCATTTGACACGCGCCTCATGTCGCGGCAGAGAAAATTATGCACAATACACACGTTGAGGGATGCATAAAATCGCAATCGAAATCAAGAAATGTCGCGCGGATAATACCAATCAAGAAATACAATAATATTGAACTGATGATTTACAACCTTGTTAACCATGTGTTGTAAACATGTAGAGAATCATTCTTGCAACACTTCATAATCAAAATTTATAATGTAGATCAAATTTCGAAGACACTTTCATAAAGGGATCTCTATTGTGTAGCTTAATCGCATGGCTCTACAATATGATTGGCCAGTGGAATACAACCTAAGCCTCGTATATAACTACAAATGCCGTTTATTTACACACGGATATTCATGTACAACCTAGTGAATTATACCCATGGTACACTACTTCATTCCTAACATCTTTTTCTTTTTTAATTGTTGGTCTTTTTTGCACCACACAGTTAATTTTCTTCTGTATGGTAGAATTTCACCTCGTGGCAACAGAAGTCCTTTTTCTAACGCACACCGCCAAAACAAAGCCTAGAAGAAGGATTGTTACATCCTCGTGCGCCTTATCAATTAAACAATCGTTCTATCGTAGCAAGCTATTGTCAATCCGACTTGGTATTTTTTTTTTTTGAAACGTGGGTAGTCCCCCCATTGCTGTAATATGTTTCATATCCCACATGGTCAATTTCCGACGGATAATCATCGGAGGAACCTGAAATTTGTACCCCTGTTTCCCTATTATTCTGGTTTGATGTTTGCTTTCATTTCACAATTTGACAACTCCTTGGTCCTCCCGTTTTACAACACAGAATTGATGTGTATATAAACATGAATGAATTCCAGATAGTTGGCAACGGTTTTTCCTGCTATTGTTAACTAAAGAAACCAAAAGTTTATTATGAATTTTAACAGTTTAGTCTTATTGTTAATTATCAATTCCATCTCGGCGTTATCGCCTACCAATGGTTATGCGCCTGGTAATGTTTCATGTCCAAGCAACCAGTTGACTCGTTCTGGTTCTGATGGTATTAGTCCAAATGAGAAATCTTATATTGACGCAAGATATTCGGTTGCCAAACAAGCATTGTCAACATTTTTGCACGGTGCAAACATGCTGGACTTTGATGTCGACTCCTTTTTGGGTAACGCAAACCCAACCATTGGTATTGCTGTTAGTGGTGGTGGATACAGAGCCATGTTGTCTGGTGCTGGACAGATTAGTGCTTTGGATTCCAGAGTCAAGAGCGATAAGCAAGTCTTGGGAGGTATTTTGCAAGCCTCTAGTTATGCAGTTGGTTTGTCTGGTGGTGGTTGGTTGATCGGTAGTCTTGCCAGTAACGATTTCATGTCTGTCGATGACGTATTATCACAAGGCAAGTTATGGCAGTTGACTAACTCATTCATTAACTACTATGGTGCTCCGGGTCTTCTTGAGCAAGTCAAAGAATACAACGATGTTACCCTGCAGGTAACCAGTAAACGGACTGCTGGCTTCGATATTAGTATAACTGATATCTATGGAAGATTATTGAGTTACCCATTGTTGACCAGCTCTCCTGTTAATGAAGGTGATGCTTTCTTATTCTCAGATATAACATCGAGTTCCGGATTCCAAAATCATCAAGTTCCATATCCGATTTTGGTGAGTGACGGTAGGGAACCAGGTTCACAAGTTATTAACATTAACTCCACCGTCATCGAACTTTCCCCATATGAATTTGGATCTTGGGATCCAAGTTTGAATAATTTCGTTGACACCAGATATTTGGGAACCAACATTGATAACGGATATCCAAAAGATTCTAGCAAATGTATCAATGGGTTTGATAATGCTGGATTTTTCATGGGTACATCATCATCTCTTTTCAATGAGGTTGTGGCAAACATCTCTCAAAGTAATGTCCCTGTTGCTTTCAATCAGTTGCTCTCTTCCATTTTAGACAACCCAGTTTTCCAAGCCAATACTGATATTGCTGCTTACAACCCAAATCCATTTTACAAATCTACCAACCCAGATACCGAAATTGCAAAATCTTCCTCACTTTATTTGGCTGACGGAGGTGAAGACGGACAAAATGTTCCATTGTTGCCCTTAGTGAACCGTAATGTTAGTGTTATATTCGCATTCGACAATTCAAAAGATACCTCCACTAGTTGGCCAGACGGCTCAGCATTAATTGCAACTTATGAAAGACAATTCTCGCCTCAAGGTGCTGGTTATTCATTCCCTTACGTTCCAGATCAATACACCTTTAGAAACATGAACTTGACAAGTAAACCAACTTTTTTTGGGTGTGATGCTAAGAACTTGTCGACGCTCACCGATAACATCTATGATGTTCCATTAGTGATCTACAATGCTAACCGTCCATTCAGCTACTGGTCCAACACTTCTACTTTCAAATTGAAATATAGCGAAGAAGAAAAACGTGGAATGATTTCCAATGGGTACGAAATAGGATCAAGAAAGAATGGGACTTTGGATGACGAATGGGCTGCATGTGTTGGCTGTGCCATCATCAGAAGGGAACAAGAAAGACAAGGGATTGCACAAACAGACCAATGTAAGAGATGTTTCGAAAACTATTGCTGGGACGGTACTATCTATAAGGGTGAAGCATTAGGAGACAACTTTAGCGATGATGGATTGACTTCAAGTGCGGATGAATATAACCTGCAAAATGTTGCTGGTATAAATGACGGTGGCACCCTGATTTAACGGAAATAGGAATTGGATGTTAGTAGATGCATAGTTGATTAAACGAAAAAAAACCCACATTACAATTGAGAATAGTTTGACAGCGTGTTTAGAAAAATAAACAATCAAAAATTTCCGCCTCGTTTAATGCTCTTTGCATTATGGGAATGTCTTCTTCGATTAGGACCCTTTACATGAAAATTAAATTTCCGATGCACAAAGTTTGATAGTGAAACATTTACAAGTTCCAAATTATCCAAGGAAAAAAATTTTCTATTAGAAGAAGATGGCTACCAATAAACAAAATTTGAAGTTAAGGCTTATCTTGCATGATCAACGGAATGTGAAAGGGTGTTTTGTAACAATATAACTGCTTCGCTTCACAACGATACAAGGGAGAGTACAATAGCAATAGAAGAAATTAGGGAGAGGTTTGAAATTATGCATTGGAAGTTGTTATGAAACATTCCATAAGTCATCACCATCTCAACTGGTACTTGTTCTTCAAATGACAAGTGGCGAAAAGAAAAGAGGGCGGCGGATAAAGTTCTTGCATTTAGGGAACCAAGAAAATTTTACATTCTCTTGTGATATTCATCAAGGGTATTAATTTATTTTAGCCTGGGTAACAAACCACATCGTAGGAAAGACGAAATTAATAAAAAAAATATAAAACACAAAAAACCCAAAAGGATATTGCGCTGCGTACATTTACATCAAGAAAAATTAATTACCGCGAACGTCTCCGAATTTGGTAATATAATTTCCAAAATGGTATTGATGGTTAAGATATGTGAAAAAATATATACGTATAATAGAACCCTTTACCCCAACACATTAACCACATTAAAGTAATATACTGAACATTCCACGTATTGTTTATTTATTCGATCCGAATAGATTCCTGCAACTAGAGTACGGGATTGATTTTAGACTGCTAATCTTTGTGATGATGTCGATCACATTCTCAGTTCTAACATCACTAACCGGATATTATTTTTTTTTATTTACCTTTTTTTCTTAATGTTGGGTATTAGAAAAGTCTTAGCCACTTTGTTTCATTAGAAAATCATACCACAAGTTTTAAAACTAAAACTTACGGTGAGTGGAAACAAGGGATGTTGGGGGGTAGAGAGGCGTTTTGTGTCAATGTATATAAATCATCAAAAATACCCTTGATGAATGTTGTAGAAATTTTTTTTTGCGTTTCTTGCTATATCGATAATGATCCATAATTCGGTCTTGTTGACATTGATTTTGGTATTTGTGAGGAGCATTCTTTGCAAGTCTCCTACAAACAGTTATGTTCCAGGAAGAGTAAAATGTCCCAAAGGTGAACTAACCAGATCCTCATTGAATGGATTAAATCCTAGTGAGAAGTATTATGTCGATCAAAGATATAACCTTGCCAAACAATCTTTGAAACAATTTCTCCATGGTGCCAATATGGTTGATTTTGACATTGATTCATTTTTAGAAACTTCAAACCCAACTATTGGTATTTCGTTCAGTGGTGGTGGGTACAGAGCCATGTTAGCTGGTGCTGGTGAGATGAGTGCATTAGATTCAAGATCTACAAACCCTTCTGTCCTTGCGGGGATTCTACAAAGTGCTAGTTATATAGTGGGGTTATCTGGTGGATCTTGGTTAACAGGAACAATAGCGAGTAATGATCTAATATCAGTAGATCAAATCTTGTCTCAGAACAATCTATGGGATTTGCTGAATTCTTTATTTGCATACAATGGAGTGCTTCGGGTTCTAAGCAATACGCTTATGTGGTCAGGTATTAACTTGCTGGTGAATTTGAAACTGATATCTGGTAGCGGTGTTAGTGTTACGGATATATACGGACGGGCTTTGAGTTATCAGTTTTTAAGTGATTATAATAATAACGGTGCAGCCTTTTGTTGGTCTGATGTAACCAATTTACCAAGTTTCCAGAATTTGCAACTACCTTTCCCTATATTATCGGTTATCGGTAGAGAACCAGGAACTAGTGTGATTAATTTCAATTCTACGGTTTTTGAATTCACCCCTTATGAAATCGGATCATGGGATCCTAGTTTACGAAGTTTCATGAATACGGAATTTTTAGGAAGTTATGTTGATAATGGTGTTGCTAGAGGGAAATGCCTCAATGGATTTGATAATGCTGGGTTTTTCATGGGGACTTCGTCTTCACTTTTCAATGCAATTTTATTACAACTTAATACGTTGAATTTCCCAGACTTTATTAAAAGTATACTCAATTCAATCGTCATTGATCCTTTTGAAAGCCTAAACGTGGATATTGCCCATTATAACCCTAATCCGTTTTTTAAATCCAAAAACCCCGATGGTAAAATTGCCAGATCAAAAACATTATATTTGGCAGATGGTGGGGAAGATGGACAGAATATCCCATTATTACCATTAGTTCATCGCAACGTTAGTGTTATTTTTGCCTATGATAATTCCGCTGATACAGACACGTATTGGCCAGACGGTATTTCCATGATAAAAACATACCAGAGACAATTTTCTCACCAAGGTCAAGGTATAGCCTTTCCTTACGTTCCAGATCAATACACTTTCAGAAACTTGAACTTGACTAGTCGTCCAACTTTCTTTGGATGCGATGCGAAGAATTTGTCTTCACTCACAGAGAACATCTATGATGTTCCATTAGTGATCTACAATGCCAACCGTCCATTCAGCTATTGGGCAAACACATCAACATTTAAGTTAAAGTACGATGAAGAAGAGAAACGTGGGATGATTTCAAATGGTTATAATGTTGCTTCCAGGTTGAATGGAGAAGCTGACGAAGAGTGGGCTGCATGTGTTGGTTGTGCCATTATCCGAAGAGAACAAGAAAGACAAGGTATAGAACAAACTGATCAGTGCAAGAGGTGTTTTAAAAGATATTGTTGGGATGGTACAATCTACACTGGTGAACCATTGGGTGATAATTTCGATAACAATGGACTCATCAAAAGTGCAATGTACTATAATTCAAGAAACCTAAAAGGGTACCATGATGGTGGCACTGCTATTGTGTAACGATCTGCCTTTGTCCATGTATGTATATAGTTCTCTCGCTAGACAATCAATGTCATCTCAATTAATAATAACAATAATATAAAAACTCCCAAGATCTATTATAAATTCTATAAATATACTTAAATTTATCTAACTCTAAATAAATATAATTTTTTTTTTTGTTTTATGTTTTTTTGTTTCTATAATAATAATAGTAATGGCTCCAAAATAAAAAATCAAACTAATCAATAATTCTATATTACACAAATGATTGGAAAGGATCAACCTTCCATTGCTGTTGCTGTTGCTGTTGTTGTTGCTTAATCACGTTCTAATAATTGTGGCAAGTCATCAACAAGACCACCTTCATAGATGATTCTGTAAGTAGCTTCAAACAATGGGAATTCATCTTCAATGTTGTAATTAGTCAACAATTCATGGACTTCTTTAGCAGTCAAAATACCTTGAGAACTTTGACCATTTAACAAGATCTTTTCAGCTTCAAAGGCATCAACATTGTGTTCAATCATGTATCTACCAACTTTAACATTTCTACCACCAGAACAAGTTGTTATTAAATCAGCAACACCAGCAGATTCTTCAGTGAATGTACGTGGGTTTGGTGGAGCCAAGGCTCTGATGTGGAATTTTTTCCAGTAGGAAGCAAATCTGATAGTTTCTTTAATACCGATTCTCATGATGGCAGCTTTAGCATTGTCACCCCATCCGGCACCTTCAACGAAACCAACGGCACAGGCAACAACGTTTTTCAAAGCACCGGCAATAGAAGCACCAACAACATCTTCAATAACTCTGACGTGGAAGTATGGTCTGTGGAAAGCTTGTTTCAAGATGTATTGATCAACATCTTCACCTTGACCACGGAAATCTTGTGGAATAGTGTAAGCAATAGAAGTTTCGGACCAGTTACCTCTAGCAACTTCGTTGGCAATGTTGGCACCAGACAAAACACCACAATATATACCCAAAGTATCAGTGATGGTGGTGGATAACAAGTTACAACCTTCTGGAGAAACATCCAAACCTTTCAAACAAGAAATGGCTCTAGCAGTTGGCTTGACTTTACCAACAATGTTCTTCAAGATTCTGGTCAAGAATTGATGAGGGATGTTGAAAACAATCAAATCAGCATCTTTAACAGTGTCAACGATATCTGGGTTAGCAACCAAGTTTTCTGGTAAAGTAACTTCTGGTAAATATTTAACGTTTTCATGTTTAGTGTTGATGATTTCAGTCAATTTTTCACCATTGATTTCTTCTTCGAAAACCCACATTGGGACATCTTTTTGGAAAATTTCTGGTTTTTCAGCAGTGTTTTCAGCAACCAACTTGGCAACTGCAGTACCCCAATTACCGGAACCGACAATGGCAACTTTGAATGGGGATTTAATTGGATAAGATGAAGCAGTCATGTTGTATGTATGTGTATATGTGATAAGAGATGAGTGAATGGATGAATAAATAATAATAAACAAAAGTAGATAGCAAAAAAAAATATCAAGGGGGAGAGGGATTCCTTGTTGTATTTATATTCCAAACTTCAGTGATGTGTTAAATTATCAAATGATTAAAAAAGAAGAAGAGTATCGTACGTAATAGAAAAGGGATTTGAATAAAGGGAGAGGAACTGTGTATGTACTGCATGTGGCAAAAATAATAAAGTTTCTTTTTTTTGATTTTAATTTTGTTGTAAATTACGGTACTGTATACTACACGTGATCTTAAGTTTCAAAACTCCGAAGATTTTGTGTAAGGAAAAAAACCGCGAAGAGGTGTTACAAAGTTTTTCCGTATACAACCATTTTGCCTCTCCCGTTATTATCCTAGAATTTTGGCTTGTTTCACATGCTGTATTACATCATTACAGTATTATTATATTGTTGTTTATTATGTTATTATATTATTATATTGTTAAAATTACAGTATGAAAATGGTCTAGATGCCTGGATATGAGCAATGTCTTCATGATTAAAAAAAAAGAAAGACGAGCGAAAAAGTAACAACGAATCATCCATTGTGTGAAGTGAGAAAATTTTTCTTTTTTTTTTTTCCTTTTTCTTAAGGAAAATTAAGTGCCGGATTATCGCCTCCCGCCGTTTACGAGTACACTAAAAGTGACAGTGAGAAAAGAAAAGTGTGTGGTTGTTTCTATTCGTATTGCTCTTAATATGAGAGATGATAGTGATCTTGAGACCCCTACTTGTTTAATTGTTCTGAAATGACAATGCGGTGTTAAGAAGAACTATACCTTCCTCCTTGGTAAATAAAAGGTAACGTTCCGTTTATTACCATCGGGGTTACGTCAGTGTAGAATAACGTAAGGAGCCAGCTAAGGTTACAGGTTGTATATTGCCAAACGGTTAGATCACAAAAATCTGTCATAAGATATTATTATTATTTTGTTTTATCGCCGTCTTTTCATAACTCCCATTTATTTCTTTTCTTTTCTTTCATTTCTTTCTTTTTTTGTTGGGAATATTCATAACTAAAAGGAATGTTTGTGTAAACTTGAAATGAAACTTTAAGGTGTTTAATGTCAAATTACGTAGTGATTTGTCCATCTATGATGTAATTATTTTAAAAAAAATACTACAATTGGCAATTAACAATAGACAAAAGAAACCAACCTGCCAATATACTACGTCATACTAGACGTATCTGTTCCTAGAACGAAAAGAAAGAAAACACTAGAAAAAAAAAACTCGAACCGACTTGGTATAGTAAATAATAGCTCATCGCTTGTTTTTTCCCATTACGCGGATGATTCAAATGTAAAATGTTAGTCATCGGCACACGACCATATATAGTGTTTCTGTGTGTTTCTGTTCGGTGATAACTTTTCGTCTATTTCTGGAAAGGTGTCTTTGAGGATTATCGCCGACTACATTAATACGTAGAGTTTCACTTACGAGGAGAAGGACGAAAGGCAAGTATTCTGACTTGACTTTACATTTCTGGATAAAAGGATGTTTCATTGATTATTTCTACGAAGATAATTGGAAAAGAATCACTCCACTACGTACTTCTAATAATAGTCATCATCGTGTCTGTAATCATGATACATTTCATCCCAGTGATGGTCCACTATTTGACCTTTTCTAAATGGTCTTGATGTTGCAGTTGGTGCTGGTCTTGTTGAATCATCATCAAAATCTTCCATCCAATCTCTTGTTTGGACTTGACCTCCACTGATAACTTTTGCTGCTGTTAATGGATCATTGATATCACTCAACTGACCATCTAGTATATGAGCTAATGGATCAGGTAATTTGTTCTCATGTGGATCCTCTGTTTGAGGTTCCGCGGATTCTTGTACATTCTCTACGGGGACATCAAGGGATGAACGATCAAGTGGGAGTTGCGGAGTTTGGTCAAACATTGGCTGGTGGTAATCTGGGTTATTTGCGTTCGTCTGTTGTTGTCGTTGTTCCTGATGCGCAGCAAATGATGTTGCGGACTCAGTATCAGGAATTCCTTTCTCTCTGATATCTTCTTTCGAGTCAAATGTTACCAATTTATCCCCTTCCAATTCGACTTTTCGGTTCCCAATAGATGACATCAATTTCAAAAATTGGGAGTTTTCAAACTTCTTTTGCATTTCTGAATCTTCATAAGTCTTTGACTTGATCGTGTCTTCCACTTTTCTTGCAGTTTCAGCAAATTTATCCTTATCTACATCATTGATTTCTGTCTCATGAGTTATATCTTCCTGTTGCACTTGTTGTTCTGCTGCTAAATGTTTTTCAATTAATTCAAACTCATTTTCAAACCGACGTTGTTCTTCTTCCAATTTATGTATTTGCTGATGTTCAGTTTGATTCTGATATACTGGTGCCACTGGCATCACATTGGTTCTCATTTGATAACTCTGTCCCATAGCATAATTTGGTGCCATTTGTTGCATGTTAGATTGTTGAAGATGTTGTTGGTGTTGCTGTTGTTGAACACCAGGACCCTGTTGCATAAACTGTTGTTGCCAGTCTGATTTGACTTGGGGTTTTTGTTGGATAGACAAGTTTGAAAAATCATTCACCCATGCACCGTTTTGTTGAAACTGTTGTTGTTGTTGCACTGGTTGTTGATGAATTGACTGGTGGTGTTGAGCATTAGGTTTTATATGCATTTGGTTCATAAACGAATTAGCAAAGTCACTACCATTATTGAACTGTTGGAACTCATTATTCAACCGTTGATCAACGTGTTGTTTGCCCTGGCGAAACTGTTGAACAGACGAAGGTCCAAGTTGCTGTTGAAGTCTCTGGTGTTGTAGAGAAGTATCTCTTTGGGTATGTTTATTTAAATTTTGTATAGCATTCGAAGGTCCACAACTAGCTGCATCCATGGTTAATAGTTGTTGTTGTTATTATCTGACTAATATATTCAATGATATGAATTTTCCCACTTATTTATGTCTTGAAATATATATGTGCATTTATTGCCTCTGATAAAAAAAAAAAAATAAAAATTTTATAGGCACGCGAACATTAAAGCGAATCGAATGACTTGAACTCCTCATTTTTTTTTTTTATTTGTTTGCCCCACGTTTGAATACACTATGGCGCATTGATTGTAATTGCCGAGGACCGAGATTATCTTTTTTTTTTTCCTTCAGTTTTGTTGTAAGCGGGTTGAGATTTACATATGAAATTATTTATGGCTTGTGTTACAACGATAAGAAAACTCCATCTTTATTAAATAGACATACATATATACATCAACAACATTAAATATTACTAAGCCTAAATAACAAACTATCATCAAACAAATCATTAAACGATTCATGTATAAACTCATGAATATTCGAAGTTTGCATTGATCTACCGTATTTTTTGAATGCTTTATGGGAAGCATTTCTAACTAAAGAACTAGCTGCGTAGCATGCTAATATGTTAGCTTCATCATGATCCAATTCTACTTTGTTATCCCAAACTTTGAGTATATAATTATTTGACCAGTTGACAAGGGTGGCGATTGCTCCAGTCAATGTATCACCTTGTCCACCCACGCGTTTATTTGAGCCCTGTGCTTGATTGATGAGATAAGAATCAGATTTGGCAAATATATCATGTTCACCTTTACGGAACACAATAATGCCTCCTAGTTGTTTAGATACCTCTTGTGTTTGTTGCACCAATTTTGATCTGTCTGATTCACTCAAACTGACTTCGATAGATAATGCTTTAGCTATTCTTTGGAACTCCACCACGTTGGGAGTGATTATCGCTTTGTTGTAATTGGCAATTAGTTGTGGCTTAACAGATAAGAGATATAACGCATCGGCATCTAATATAATTGGCAAGTTTAACACCTTGATTTCTTCAATAATTCTAACCAAAGATTTCAACATCAATGGGTCTCGACCAAATCCTGGTCCAACCACAACAATATCAATTCTATTTAATAATGAGATGACTTTGGGTAACACGAGTTCATCGATGATTTTATTCAACACCGCGTTGTCGTTGGATTTAATCACTTCATCAAGAGGTAATTTCCTTAACTTTTCCAATTCCTCAGTACTCAATTGCAAAGAAGGATTGTTTAAGTCAACAAGATATGGATGAACCATCAAGTCGGGAGTGTACGACTTAATCACTGGTGCAGCTATTTTTTCACAAATAACATGGGATAAATCTGCCCCCACCAATGCAGCTGAATGACTCGAGAAAAATGGAGCACCAGTATAATCTTCACTTCCCCCGATAACCGCAACTTTACCAGATTGACCTTTATGGAAAGTTGGAAGTAGGGGTTGGATCAATTGGCGTGATAAATGAATCAATTCCTTTTGAGATTTCCCACGAAGCATTATGATTTAATGTTTATTATTTTTTGTGTGTGGTTGTGTGTGTGTGTGTGTGTGTGTTAAGTTAATTTTGTCGGATAACTGTGCCACGGTTTCAGAGGCGATCTTTTGGATAACGAATGCAAAAAAAAAAGACTAAAAAAATTTTGAGATTATTAATCAATTTATAATGTGAGCACTAAAGTTTAATTTGCTTAAAGGGGTGAGGGATAATGGGGAACAAACGGGTAGTAGAAAACGATCGACCTAGAGAATTATTTCGCGCAGCAACCACAGTATCTGGCTCTGTGTTCTCGGTCGAAGATTCTATTCCATTTTTCTTTTTTTTTTTGGTTTATTTGTTCGCTTGCTCACCACAGTCGGAAATGTTATTGCTGTAACGGGAATATTTAAACCAATCAAAATCCCAAATTTCCAACAACAAAAAAATAAGAACAAGGAGTGCAAATTTATTTCCGGAATTTTCTAAATTACTGCAACTATTCTTTTTTTTCTGTTTTCTTCATCCTAAAAGTACAAATGATTGCTCAACAATTCTCAAGATTAGCCACTCCTAGGTTTTTGATTCCACTTGCAGGTGTCACTGCTTTGTCATTTGCTTTGGCAGCTCACTACTCCAGCTCTTCCAACTTTATTGCCAATGAATCCGGAAAAACCTTCACCAACCCAGAAGAATGGATTGACTTGAAATTGACCAAGAGTACTGACTTGACTCACAACACCAAGCACTTGACTTTCAAATTGAAGAACGCCGATGATGTTTCCGGATTGGTTACTGCTTCTGCTTTGTTGACCAAATTTGTCACTGCAAAGGGAAACAATGTTATCAGACCATACACTCCAGTTTCCGATGTCAACCAAACTGGTGAAATTGATTTCGTTATTAAGAAATACGAAGGAGGTAAGATGTCTACTCATATCTTTGACTTGAAAGAAGGTGACACATTATCTTTCAAAGGTCCAATTGTCAAATGGAAATGGCAACCAAATCAATTCAAATCAATTGCTTTAATTGGTGGTGGTACTGGTATTACCCCATTATACCAATTGTTACACCATATTACTTCCAACCCAGAAGACAAGACCAAGGTCAGTTTGATCTACGGTAATGTTTCCCCAAGCGACACCTTGTTGAAGAAAGAAATTGATGAAATTGCTGAAAAACACAAGGATCAAGTTAAAGTCCATTATTTCGTTGACAAGAACGATAGCGATGATTATAAAGGTGAAGTTGGTTACATCACTAAAGAATTCTTACAAGGTGCTTTGGAAAAACCAGGTTCTGATTTCAAAGTTTTCGTTTGTGGTCCACCAGGTTTGTACAAAGCTATTTCTGGTGTTAAAGTTTCTCCAACCGACCAAGGTGAATTGGATGGTGCTTTGAAAGATTTGGGTTTCGAAAAGGAACACGTCTTTAAATTCTAGAGACCTTTTATTATAGATTGCTTATATATATGAGTTTCGTATATACAAAAAAATATATAAAAAAAAAATAAGATTTGATTTTTTATCGATCAAAATATACATATTCCCAATTGAAAAAAAAAAAAAATAATTCAATCAAAATTCAAAACACAAATACATGAGACATCTCTACATACTAACTAGGAAATGTCACAGATTAAGATAGCCATTGAAGGATGTTGTCATGGAGAATTGAACACAATATACAAGTCTCTTTCACATTACCGAGAACCAATTTCTTTATTAATAATTTGTGGAGATTTCCAATCCATACGAAATCAATCGGACCTACAAAGTTTAAATGTACCCAACAAGTATAAACGAATGGGAGATTTCCATGAATATTATCAAGGGTTGAAGAAAGCACCTATATTAACGATATTCATTGGTGGAAATCATGAATGTTCTTCGTATTTACAAGAGTTAAAATATGGAGGTTGGATCGCACCTAACATTTATTATCTTGGAGAATTCGGTAGTGTTTGGTTTAAAGGAATACAAATCTGTGGATGGAGTGGTATATTCAATTACCATTCATTCGTTAACCAATCACTAGAAGTAGCCAGGTTGCCGTATGATGAAAGGGAGATACGTGGGGTGTATCATACGAAATTGCAAAGTTTCCTAAAGATGTATTTAATGAATCATGATTTGGATATTGTGCTAAGTCATGATTGGCCAGTGGGGATAGAACAATTTGGCAATGAGCAATGGTTGATTAAGAAGAAACCTTTTTTTAAAGAGGATATAAGGAATGGAAGATTGGGGAGTCCGTTGAATAAATTTTTGATTCATTATTTAAGACCAAAGTATTGGTATTCCGGGCATTTACATGTTAAATTCGAAGCTACCATAAGGAAAGATGGTTCAGGAAGAAAGATTAATAGTAATGAATTGGAATTGGATATGGATGATGAGGGGGAGGAAAAGGAAGAAGAAGTGAGAAATAAAGCAGAGATATCTTTAGATATGGATGATGATGATGAGAATGTAAAGGAAGAACACGTTGGGTTTGAAGAGACTTTTCATTTTGTTAATCCATCAGGGAATAATACTAAGAGACTAAAGTCAGAATTGACTCCACAACGAGGTGCATGTGATCATGATACCAAATTCTTAGCATTGGACAAGTGTGGTAAAAAACGCAATTTCCTAGAAATTCAAACAATCACCAGTGACAAAACAACACACCCATCCTTTGAAAGTGATAAATTATATTATAGTAAACGTGCAATTGCTATAAATAAAGTAGTGGAAAATTATTTAATTAATCACACACAAGATTTTTTAAAAATAGAAACCAAAGAAATCATCCGTAATCCACATAATTTCCCATTAGTTAATGAATTAATGAAATTGGTAGACTTGGAGGTCAAGAAATTAAATCACAAGGACAACGGAGAGCTGTTGTATGTTGTTCCCGAGAATTTTGAAATTGTGGCCCCTGTGGAATGTAATGAAGAGTTGCATTATTATCCTAATAATCAAACTAAAGAATATTGTGATAAATTTGATATTCCAGAACCTAAATTGACTTCTCTGATCCTGACCCTGGATAATACGATAGTATAGAGTTTATACACACACACTCACCAATGTAGATAAGCTTATAATAGTTTATGTTTTTATTTTTTCGGTACCTTATGACATCATTATACTTTGAGGAACATTATTTTTAGCGCAATATTTATTTTTTTTTTCTTCTACATAGCTCGGAAGAATCCACACACGTCCCCGCGATTGGTTATAATTCGGATCTATAAATAAAGTTATATAAACAAATAAACCAAATATGAAATATGAGTGACCAAAATTCTACCATTTACCTGCATGAAATAAATTACCTGCATTTGTGAAATCAAGGAACAATAACCAAAAGTCACATTTCCCCCCCAATACGCCTCTTGTCCCAACCCCTATATTTTTGATTTGGAGAATGTAATGAAGTTACATTATGCTTGTGGTTATGAAGGTGGTTACCACGGCAAAAGTTCAAGTCACTCCACATCTAAAATATAATAAAAAGAGCAAAACAAGAAAATAAAAGCAAAAAGAAAACACCATCATCAATGTCATCATCATCATTATCTATTAGTATGAAAAACTAATTGTGTATAATTTGCTATAATTAGAATATATGAGGGATTATTTTTTGTTTTTTTGTTTTTCTTTTTTTTTTTTAGTTATTAGTAATCGCATCAGGTCAGCAATTGGTGGTACCTAGTAAATGACATCACTTGACATTTTGAGGAGTACTTGACAGATTACCACTAGGTGATTTGAGTATATCCACTTGAAAGAGAAGAGGAGAAGAAAAACTATATAAAGAGGTGAATATCATCTCTCAAATTCAGAAAAATTTTTCATTTCGAATCATCAATCAAATAACAATCTCACAAACAAAAACAATCAAAACAAAACAAAATGAAATTCGCCACTATCGCCGCTGTCGCCACTTTAGCTTTCACCCAATGTGTTGCTGGTTTAAGAACTGTTAAATTGAAGACTTTTGCTTACCCACCACCACAATACCCTGATGTTACTGGTAAGTTTGTTTCTGCATGGCATGAAGGTGCTGCCTTGAATTACTTGGTAGTTGTTCCAGAAGAAGGTGCTTTATCATGGACTTATGATGAAGATTCCAAACACTTGTATTACGAAGTTGGTGCTGGTACCGAAAACTCATTTAGATATTACTTCACTATTGGTGAAGGTGAACCAGGTATTTTGTTGGCTACCCCATCCGATAACCCAACCACTGTCAATGTTGACAATTTAGGTTTCATTACTTTCGATGGTTCTTACGGTGTCAAAGGTGTTAAGAACATCAATGATCCATACAACTATTCTAAGGATAACTACATTTTGGCTAAATATGACAATGAAGCTCCAGGCGATGCTGTTCCTATCTTCTTCCAAGCTCTCGATGCTTAATGATACCCACGATCATTACTACTACTGCTACTAGTAGATGATTATTTTTTATTTTCTTTTATTATTTTTTATTCCCCACGTCGCCCATTTTCTTTCTTTTTTAGATATATAACTGTGTTTATGTTTTCATACTGCAATGAATAAATGTCTATCTTTATTAACAACTTTGTTGCAAAAAGAAAAAAAAAAACCTACGGTGCATGCACGCAATACAAAAACGCACTAATTCCTAAAAGGCTGAGGGTTTTCTTTCTCGTAAAACAAAACAAAAAAAAAAATAATATGGTTCGATGGTCAAGTTTACAACCGGCAAACAAACACCCCACCAATGAACGTCGCTTTCTTAATTGCAGTTTGTCGCATGCACCGAAGAGAGTGAGCGGTTGTGAGAAATATAATAAACTCCTGTGAAAGTCATGTACAACATTGTTGATGACTTGACGATGAGAACCATTGTGGAATTTGTCCCCCACGAAAGAAAATGATCGTCAATTGATAGAGTCATAATTGCGTGTGCTGTTTTGTCCTCTTTACTACACATATCCAATAACATGGGGAACACAATGAGTAAAAAACCTACTGCGAGACGAATTCATTTTACTAATATTATTGGTGAAATTCGTCCTCCAACGTGGCTAAACAGAACTAATTTAGAAAATTAAAAATAGAAAGAAAGAAAGAAAGAGACGAATCCTTCTGGGGATGGAAGGAACTTGCCGTTTGTTACCTCGACAACAACAACAACAAGTACAAAAAAAAAACAAGGGGGCAACGGGTCTTACGGAATGCATTTTTCTTTCTCTATTTCCACTGTAGAGTAATAGTCCCATGGTCTGAGCTAAAATGAATTATGGTAAGTGACCTTAATAATAGAGTAACTGGTAGTTATTAATAGATGGAATTATAGAAGAAAGAAAAAAATGGAAAAGGAAAAACACGTGATACGTACATGGTTGTTGGTTGTTTTGTGTAAAGTTCTTTTATTGTCGCGGAAAGATTGTGTTTCATGTTTCTATGTGTGAGTGTTCTTTTGATTACAGTTCCCACTTCTTATAGTTACCGTATATTTCTAAATAATAAATATTAGATATATAATAAAGAAACCCAACAGAGATCAACAACTATAACTACCACTACAACCACCTCCTCCTTCACTTCCATCTCCACTCCCAACACACTAATTAACCCACAATCATTACATGTTCTAATTTACTTGGTAGTTTTCTCTCTTTTTTTTTTCTTGTTTTCTTTTTGTCTCTAGTTTTTAGATTTTTGTTGTGGTGGTGGTTGTGGTGATAGTACAGCCTTGTTCGGGAATGTTTTCCCTTGGAACAAATAAAAATAATACAGCAACCATTTTTTTTTTCTATAGACGATTAATACTTGTTCATTTATAGTCTCTTGAAGTATTACTCGAGAGTTATTTCAGTAACAACACAATTTACACTTCAGACATCAATCTTTCGTTTAACCTGGTGAGAGAAATAAAAACAGCAATTTTAAACAATAGGAAAAAACAGAACAGAACTTTCCAGCCTAAATATTTTTAGTATTCTTTTTTTTTTTTTTTTTTTTTTTTTTTTTATAAAAAAAAAAAAAAAAAAAAAAAAAAAAAAAAAAAAAAAAAAAAAAAATTTCTTGTGCTAAATTTTTTTATTTTTTTTTTTTTTTTTTTTTGTTTTTTTCTTGTACAACAAAACCAGAAAAATAAAAAATAAAAATAAAAAAAAAAAATCCAACGAGACAAACCAACAGGCAACCAACAGGCAACCCAGCAGACAGCCAACAAATAACCAAAACAGCCTATCACTATAGTACACTATCTAATACATTCATCACTATCTAAAATAAACAAACACCTTCCTCCTATCTCCTCCATACCACACCTTACATATCAAAATGAAGTTTGATACTACTAATCCCTTGGCAGTTCAACTTCCTTATAATTTCACTTCGTCGGCGGATTTCCCCACAGAAGTTATGGCGGGTCGATTTTCTGCATGGAGATCTGTTATTAAAGATTTAGTAAACTACTTCAGAGAATACGCCAGCGTACAAGAAGAAATCGTTCGACAACAATCAAGATTACAACAAGCTATTGGTAATAGCAGCAGTATCACCAATTCCAATTCAGAAGAAGCTGACAACATCAAAAAGTTTTTCTTGGGTCAAGGTAATGGTTCGATTCTGGATATTCCAAATGTTTTACTCAAATATCATCAACAAAATGTCACTAATGCATCTAAAACTTTGAAAGACATTAATAATGTCATCATACCTAAATTGGAAGAATTACGTAAAGATTTGTTGGTCAAAATAAAAGAAATTAAGAATTTACAGAACGATTTCAAAAACAACTTGACCAAAGAATTAAGTGAAACAAAACTGTTGATAAGTCAATACAACCAAGCCATTGATTTCTCGAACAAGTTTGAATCTTCGTATACTGCTAATAGCACCCATCATACCATGCACGAAGCTGAAAATGGTAAATATGATCCATATTTGGTTAAAATTAAGTTGGACAAACAGTTGAGACACCAAATTTCTGAAGAAAACTACCTTTATGATGCCTATGCAAATTTACAAAGTGCTGGACGTCAATTGGAATCCATTGTTGTTTTGGAAATCCAAAATTATGTGTCCATGTTTTTGAATTTACTCACTGAAGAAAATTCTACTTTTACTTCATATTTATTACCAAACATAACCAATGGATTTTTGGGTAAAGAATCCAATTTCGAATGGGATGCATTTATTGAACGTAATTTACCGCAATCCAATTTAAGTATCAGTGCCGTTGGTAACCACTCCACTGGAGTCAGAAATGGAACTTTTATTGATTTGAATATCCCCAAAAGACATTTATCAGATTTTGCCATTAAGAATTTTGATTCCAATTTAAATGTTGCTGTTAGAGAAGGGTACCTTGAAAGAAGGTCTAAGTTTTTGAAAAACTACACCAGTGCCTGGTATGTTTTGACTTGCAATTATATCCATGAATTCAAATCTAATGACCGTAAACGTGATCCTAATCCGGTGATGTCATTGTCATTGGACTCTTGTACTGTCAGTGACCATTCTAAAAACGATGGGAAATCTGATGGTATTTATAAGTTCATTTTGACATCTAAGCTGAACAATACCTTGATGCATAAAACTCATAAATGGGTGTTTAGAACCAGTACTTATAAAAATATGATTGAATGGTTTGATAGCATTAAACAAATGACTTCTTTAGCAACACCAGCTGCCAGGGCCAGATCTATTGCTGGTAGATCAAGACCTGCAGCTTCATCTCCATCTGCTGCTGAATCAATTACTAGTGGAAATGCAATTTCTCGTATCTCAACGAGAAATACTGTTCACTCACCAAGTAAGTCGTTGAAAACTGTTAGTACTAATAACACCACTGCTAGTCAATCAGCTTATAAACACAGATCATTAACTCAAGTGAGTTCGAATCCAAATCACAAGAGATTGTCCTCCACCTATTCTAGAAACAATAACCAATCACCAAGATTAGGTAACATGATTAGTAGTGATGGAACAATAATCACTCCTGTTGAAACCAATGATATGCTTAAACGTGCTGGTACTATGTATTCTACATATTCAGTGCAACCACAACAATCACAATCACTGCAACAACAACAGCAGCAACATCAAGAACAACACCCTCCACTCCAACAGCAGCATTCACAACAGCTGGTGCAACAATATCAACAATTTCAACAGCAACTGGGTCCCCAATCTCCACCAATACAACAACCTACTGCATTCAGAATCATACCAATTGATGCGATGGGAAATGGATCACATGAACAACAGCAAGGTGTTACCAATCCACCATCTGGATATCAATATTATATCCCATCAAATCCTCAACAGCAGCAACAACAAGGAGCACAACAATTTTATGATCCAGTCCAACAACAATATTATACAATTACTCCAAGCATTCCAGTGTCACAAAGTTCAACTATACATCAACAAACTTCCACCCCACAACCACAATATTTTTCCACTTCTCCACAACCACTGGTCATACCAGGATCACCAATCCAACCATTTGCTCCATCATTTGTTCCACAATTTGCTCAACAACAACAACCACAGCAATCCCAGCAACAACAGTCACAACAACAACCACAAAAATACCCAAATATCTTGCCATATCCAACTGCTAGTAACAATGATCTGTACCATAATGATGATACAATCACCGAGGATAACGTTGACCATTCCAATGATCAATCAAACAACCAACAGGAACACCTTCAACAACCAGAACATGAAGAAGGAAGACACTTGTCACCAATTCCAAACAATGGAAGTAACCAAGGTGCTAACCAAGGTGCTAACCAACATACTGGACAACTTCTTTCACATTATTCTGGCGATGAAGTATCCACAATGATGAGTGGTGAACCAAGTGCAGAATTACATCCCGTACATAGCATAAAGAGTAAAGAACCACGTAATGCTGGAGATATCAGTATTGAAATCACTCAAGATTAAAAGAGGAATTCTATATATGTATAACTTATTATTTAATACATACATTTTATTAATGTCATTAATTCAAATATTAAAAGAAACATATTTTTTTTTATATATATATTTCATTAGTATACACTTCTAAACATTCAATAAATCCCAATGTCAAGTTTAGACAACAACACCAGAGTTAGAAGCAATACGAGGCCATAAATCAGCACATTCTTTAGCGACTGGACCAGTAATGGCAGAACCTTTCATTTCACCCTTTGGATTAACAATGACACCGGCGTTATCTTCGAAGTATAAGTAGACACCATCTCTTCTTCTCCATGGTTTAGATTGTCTAATGACAATAGCTGGCATGACTTTCTTTCTTAATTCTGGTTTACCTTTTTTAACAGTGGCCATAACCATATCACCAGCAGCAGCAGCTGGCAATCTGTTCAATCTGGCACCAACTCCTTTGACGGCTAAAACATACAAGTTTCTAGCACCTGAGTTATCAGCACAATTCATAACTGCACCAACTGGCAAAGCCAACTATAATAAGAGGGAAATGTTAGTATTTATCATTCAGGGTATTTCTTATGTTTGATTAGATGATGATGAGTTGTAGATGCTTTGTTCGAAGTGATGAATAGTCATGGCTTAAAATATTCTCCAATGTATTGATATTAATATAATCTATTCCTCAATGATGACTTGCATTTTCTTGATACATTTGAAAAATACCTCTTTCTCTTCCCAATATTCAATATTCAATATATCCTCTATTCTTTCCTTCCATCTTTCCTTGATTTCATTCTCCAATACAATCCTCTCTATTCATCTCATCAAAATATCTCATCTATTCAATTTTCTTTAAAACGTAGTATTAGTTCATGATGTGGGGGTGTTACATACAGACATACGGAATTTATTACCTGAAGCACCTGATCCTGACATTATTTATTATTAAGGTTGATATTAATTAAATTAACTAAGTTCCAAAAAACCCATAAAAAACATAATAGAAAATTTTTCAATACTAGTTTTTTTTTCCCTTCCTCTCTCTCTCTCACTCACTATGTTGATGATACTTACTCACACAAAAAAAAAAAAATACATGCGCGCACAGACGAGAGGAAAAAATTAAAGAGTGAGTGGGTTAGGGTTATAGCCCTAATGGTTGTGTGTACTTTGATCAGAACTCTGGATATTCAAGTGGTAGCGAGGGATTACATAATATATGGATTAATATAATACAGTTTGTAAATTAAACGATTTAACCTATTAAAGGTAAGTAATACATCTTATCTATCTATCGATCTGTTTTATTTATACATGGAAAATCTTAGTTCTTCTCTTTTCAACTCTATCAGCAACACTCAATGATCCGGAATCATTTTCTTTACAATTCAGACATATGATTTTGGTACTGTTAATAATGAAATAATCAACATTACTAGAAATACTCATTTGGCATTTGGTACAATTCAAACAAGATAAATGCCATTTTTCATCAAGTTCATTAGAAATACATCTTCCTTCAATTCCCAAATCACATGATTTACAAACGGAATTGTTTAGTATATGATAATGGTCAAAACAAAATGGTTGATTGTTGAATACATAACATTGAACATGTTTGGAAAATTGAATATTACATTCTGGTGATGTACAAATAAAACATTGTCTATGCCATTGACCGGAAAGTTCTCCAGTTTTGGAAAATATCGGTTTGAGGTTTTTCTGTTTGGTATGAGTGTCAATTGATCCATTACAGGTACGACATGGTCCTGTACCCGGTGGATTAAATGATTCTTCTTCTTGTTCCATGTTATCATTGTGGATTTGTTCTAATTCTGGAGTAGTTGGTTCTTCAATTGGATAAGGTGGTTGTTTGAGTTGTTGTTGAGGAGGAGATGGAGGAGATACGATGATATTTCTTTGTAATGGATCTTCTTTTATAGGAGCAGTCATTGATGGAGATGAAGGTGTTGAAAAAGTGTCTTTGATATAAATCGAAGGAGATTCATTAGTATCTTGAATTTGGAAATTCATATTTTGTAATTCTTGTTCAATTGAATGATTTTTTGGTGATAATGGTTTAACATCATCATCATCTTGATCATCAATCTCAATTGTATCATCAGCAACTTCATTTTCACTTTGTAATGATTCATTTTGTAAACCTGGAGTTTCAAATTGAACGTGTTTTCTAGTAGGTTCAATATCTTTCTTTTCCTCTTGTTCTACTTCTGGTTCTTGTTTGATTTCTCTAGATGAACAAATACTTAAAGGTTTTGTAAATTCTCCATCTTCTTCAAGTTCATCAACTTCATCAACATCTTGAATATTAAACAGTGGAATCATACCACCACCACCACCACCACCACCAACACCAGAAGCATATGAATATCTTGATGATTTATTTGATTCAACTTTAGATATATCAATAGTACTTCCTGAAGTTTTCAAACTTTCTAATTGTCGTTGTAATTCTTTTTCAATTTCATCATCTTCGCTATTTCCAGAAGCTTTAGATAAAATCGAACTAACCATTGATAAATGATGATTATCTTTCTTCATTTGTTGGTCATGGTTTGATTGATTTTGAGTGGCAAGGAATTCAGCATATTCATTATTTAAATTGGCATCCTTTGCAACTTGTTTATTAGCAAAATTTTGAAATTGTACTGATGGATCAGCATGATTATTAGCTCCAACACCATAAGAAAATCTAGAATTTTCTTGACTTGTTTCCATCTCTTCATGTTCTTTAGAATCATCTTTATATAATCCAAGATCTGAAGGTGAAGAAGATCTATTAAGGTCATCATCATCATCTACTGATGTATTACCATTAGCATTACCATGACCAGATTTATGATTTTGGATATCATTTTTGAAATCATTTAATGCTGAGGATAACTTATCATCTCTAATTTGTGAATATGTTGCCTGTTGTCTAGTGTGAGGTAAGGTTTGTCCTTGTCCTTGTGCTCCTTGTTGTGGTGGTTTATAGTATCCGCCAGGTACTTGTTGTTGATAATTATGATGATCTTGTGGACTATAAACAGCTTGTTGTTGCTGTTGTGGCTGTGGATGTTGTTGGAAACCAGTTGGTAAAATAGGAGATTGTGGACGTTGTGATGGTCTATAAGCAGTAGGAGGACTATTCAATGACATCATACCAAGTTTTGGACTCGAAGGTTTAGAATTATAATTATGGTGAGGAGGATGATGTTGAACTGAAGTTGGAGACATGTTTCTTGTCTGTTGTTGTTGTTGGTGACCATTAATAGAAGATGGATAAGGAACCCTTTGGTGTTGTCCTTGTCTAGGTTCACCTGATTGTCCACTAACACTACCTTGATTATGACGTTGTCTTCTTGGATCAAATTTTTCAACTGGTGATTGTCTTGATGTTTGTGAAGGAACTTGGTAACCTTGTTGTTGGTGTTGTTCAGCAACTTTATGGGTTTGGACAGATGCACTAGATCCATTTGAATGTGATGAATTGTTGGTGATTGTATTTTGTTGAGATTCAACTTTTGATATACCAGGTAAACTTTGAGTATCTGACATATTATCATTAATTAAATCAAGTTTCAAGTTTTTCTGATTACGAGAATGATTTGAACTTGGACTGAAATCGAATTTCTCTTCACTTTGTTCATCATTGATGGTGATGTTGTTAGGATTTGTAGTGGTGGTAGTATTATAATTTGCTAGTATTGGAGGTTGATAATTTTGAGATTTTTCATTGAGGTCACTATCATTAAAGAAAGTGGTGGTTGAAGAACCAGTAGTTAAGGGTTGTTCAAATACAGGACTATATTCATCAGTATTTCTGAAAGTGGAATGAGAACTTGAAGATTTCGAATTGGTGAAATTAGAATTAACCGATGATGATTTACTTGAATGAGAAGAAGTTGAAGGAGAATCATTTCTCATATTACTAGGCAATGTAGGAGTTCTATCCTTAAGTAAAACAGGTGTATTAGCAGGAGAATCATCTTGTAATCTAATATTGGTATTGCTGTTGTTGTTGTTTTTGTAGTTGGTATTTGTCTTGTTGTTATTATTATTACCACTAGAGTTACTTGTTCTTCTTGGAGTGATTGATTTAGAGTCGTTGTTGTGATGAGTGTTGACACCACCTTTGTTGACATCAAAACCAGCTCTTTCATAAACACTTTTGTATCTATGTTCAATCTTGAATGGAGGAAAAGCATTGTTTAAAGCACGATTGGAATGTTCTGCTTTTCTAATGAACTTAGGGAAAGACGTCATTTGAGGACTCAGTGTCAGGGTTGTAGTCATGATGGATAAAAAAAAAGTAATTGAATTTAACAATAATAAATAAATCGAGTAAAGCAGGAAAGCGAAAGGGAAAGATGAAGGGAAAGGGAGGAATACGTTTGTTTGGTATTGAGATATTGGAGTTGGTCGTTGTTGGTATTTATTTATTTATTTTAATTATTACTTGACACTTGTATTGAGAAGATCGTCGGGTGGTTTTGTAAGTCAATGTCAGTGGTAATGGTAATGGTTGTTGTTATTTCTCCCCTTATTCTATGACAATCGTCTAATTCTCTATAAAGTTGTAAGAAAGGAAGAAAGAAGAAAGAATGGAAGAAATTAAATTAAATGTTAAAAAATTTTGACAGTGATAAGTTAAGTATAAAATTGACAGTTGGTAGTAAAAATGGGTTTATATTGATCGTCAAATATATTATTACTTAGTCGTGTACTTTAACTATAAGAAAATATAAGTAAAAATAAATATTGCTCATGGTTTTGTGTTAATGTTTATGTTTCTCTACCTAAAACAATTGAATCACAAAAATGAAAACTAGAAAACATTTATTTTTTTGGTGTTTTTGTGTTCATTTAATATTTGTATGTGGTAGTGTCTTGATTAATTTATTTTAATATTTTTGTTCAACATCAAACCCCTTCGTCTCTTTCTCAATTACACACCTATCTCTACAGCACTTACTTACAGGACATACATACAATGTCAACCAAAACCTTCTGAATCGTCAAGTGTGATAGAAAGTGTTTGTACTACTTATTGCAGATATTGAAATACGCGTCAATGGCATTTTTTGTCTATCTATAAATAGTATCTTACTTGCAGAATAAAAGGGGGTTAGGCATAGTTATGGTCCCACCACCCATTTGTTTATTTGTTTATTTAATGTATGGCGAACATCTGCAGTACATAAAAGATTGCGTTTTTGTTCAACAGTTAATATTACCACTCATATATTTTACCTTAATAAAGTAACATTATTTTTTTGGAGGTTATATACAGTACACATATATATAATATGAGAGAAAGGGTATAATAAGTATTACTATGAGTGATAAATAAATTAGTCTTTTTTCGTACATTTTAATGCGTTGTCAATTACTCTTAAAATATTCTATGCACTTCATCAATTTCAATTAGTTGTCATGTCTATATATATCTATTCTATATTCCATCTGTTGCTCTTCCTCTTGCCGTTCCTCTTGCTCTCCCACTCCTGTTCTATTCACTTGGTCATTTTCTTGATCATCTTACAATCGAGTATTTGTTGTAGTTGTATGTTTTATATGGTTCTTGTTTCGTCGTGTAATTTGAAACAATTTTTTGTTTTTTTTTTTTATTACATAAAAATTCTTTGTGATTTTTTTTATTTTCGCGTCTTTTTTTTTTTCTTCTTGGTTTTCTTTTTCTTGTTTTTCTTCTGTGGTTATTATTCAAACTTTTTAATAATAAACAAACAAACAATCATAGACAAACAACGTGTAATTTAGTGTTATCGCTTAGCTTTCGGTTCTTGCGTTAATTTCGGCTCTGTTTAATTGCTTAAACTGTCATAATAACTATTAGCATAGCCTAAATTTTCAACACCACAACCAATCATTTATTGCCGAACTTTCCTTTCTCTTCCTTGGGTTTGCTTCTTTTTTTTTTTTTTCTTGAGGCATTTTTTGGCTGTCTTGACAAAATAGCTGACGTACAGATCTACAAAAAAAATTATTATTGTGGCTCGGAAATGTGAGTGGGAAAGGCATATTCAGATTTCTCTCCACTTTATTTTTCGCTTCTCGTCTTGAATCACATGTTTAACTATTATTGTTTGTAAAGTATGTGGCACGTGATAATATTGCACGTGATAATTGTAATCCAATTATTTATTTTTTTTACTCAGAATTAGTTGCAAAATAATATGGAATTTATTTGAAATATTCAAGTAGATACCAATTCTTGGGAATAAAAAAATTGCTTACATTTCTAACTTTACACTGAAACTTTCATCCTCTACTCTCTTTTCCATTGTTATACCTATTACTCTTTTTATCAATTTCATGTCATATTCCAAATATGGAATACACTATTGTTGTTCGATTTCTAACCAAATTTCATGTAAATACACCCAACACCACTGATGAAGCGCATTGTGATCTGCTACTACATTCATTCCGCAAATCAGAGTATTTCATCATCAATGTAATTTCGTATATCGAATTAGATGGACAACAACTGGAATTCTTATGTTTTGCCTTTAGGTTTGACAAATGTACACGACCAATGTGGGTTGTCTTTCCCACGCACGCATGTAAAATTATCAACTAGTCACTGTTAAACTGCAACTACAACAGCAACATCAGCATTTAACCCCACCCCACACACAAATGGAGAATGTATTCACAGCTTTATCGCTATCTTTGATAACTAACAACAAAAGATTTGTCATAGTATCCGATGATTCAAAACAAACAATACCAAAGTTTACAAATTTACTTTCCACCACATGTTCGTTTGATCATGCACAATATTGTGTAATCGACCTACTAACGGTTCATACAACTATTGACTTGATTCATAAAATGACAACTTATTCCGATAATAAATATCGATTGAAGAATATCATCATTTGGCAAAATGTACAATACTTGACATCAAACCAACATAAATCGTTATATAAATTGATCCTACAAATTGATCAATATGAGATGACCGGATTAAAAGATAACCCTGTTGAAATAACTATTGGTAATAATGATGAAGTATTATCTATTGAGAAACCGAAATTGTTTACTATTGTCATGACTTTAGATTATTCGGCATTCCATAAGAAACTATATGTATTTTTAAAAGAGAAATTTTGGTTTGCTGTCAATTATAACAATTCCACCCTTGATATGAATTATATCCCTAGAGAAAATAGTTATCAAGATACTTTACTTAAATTGAGACTTCGACTTGGAGAGGTATATGTATCACCAGATATTAAGAAGTATATCTATTCCTTGATTGTATTCACCCGATGTCATAGATTAACTTCCATAGCTCCCAAACTGGCAAGACTACCTACGGCTGCCATTGATTATGTTAGTGATTTCTGTAAGAGTTTTATATTATGGCTGAATCGACTGAATTTGGATAAAGATTTATTTGTGACTCCAAGTTATGTCAAGCTAGCTTTCCGTAAAATTGGATACTGGTTAGTTGATTGGGAATACAATGAGAAATTTGCTAAAATTAACTCCAAGAAGAGCAGCAATAGTAGTAACAATACTGGGGATGATCTTGGACGTTCAGGGACAATGACAGAGGGTGACTTGGAATATGAAAAGAGATTGGCTATAAGTATGCTTACTGGTGATTGGTATGGAAGTGATTATTTCTTTGTTAATGAGTATTTGAAAAATTGTAAGAGTACATTAGATAAGAATAGTCCTACTGGTTATACCAACAAAATAATTGAAGATGTCATTAGTTCTGTCAGACCTCCTTTATAAATGTATAGAATTATAGGAGAAATAGGAGAGTAGTGTACGTAGTGTCAAATTTCTATTGATCTGAAAAATTTTGATTCTTTAGTGTTCTCGGAATTATAGGAGTAACCGAGATTGAAAGAAATGAACGGAGGGCCAAAAAAAAAGCGAACAAAAAAATAAAAAAAGAGTGAGAGAGAGAGAACGAACAGAAAAACTGGACAACACATTAATATTTGATCAACACAAATCAATTATTTATTTTCCAAATCCTACCACGTATTATCAATTTTTGTCTATTTTACATTTGAAGGTCCATTGAATTAATAAGTATAAGAATTAGATATACACAGGAATATATATAATCAATCAATCAATCAAACATGTCGAACGATATTCCCATCGATTTCACTGAATTGACTCAGTTGACACAATTGGGAATCCCACAAACTTCCTTAGATTTCAAATCAACAACCTTAGAATCAGATCATTACATATGTGTACGTGAATCTGGAGGACAAGGTAATACTGTTGCCATTATCAATTTGAAAAACAACAATGAAGTCACAAGAAAGAATATGACTGCTGATAATGCAATCATGCATCCAAAGGAATTTGTCATTTCTTTAAGAGCCAATGGTACCACTTTACAAATCTTCAACTTGGGTTCCAAACAAAGATTAAAAGCTTTTACCATGGATCAACCAGTGATATTTTGGAAATGGCTCAATGACCAATATTTGGGTTTGGTTACCCAATCTTCTATCTACTACTGGAACGTATTTGATGGAACCAATGATGGTCCAATTAAATTATCTGACAGACATCATACTTTGAACAATTGTCAAATTATAAATTTCGTCGCTGAACCAGACTTGAATTGGTTTGCTGTCACCGGTATTGCTCAAGAAGATGGTCGTATTGCCGGTCACATTCAATTATACTCCAAATCTAGAAATGTTTCTCAAGCAATTGAAGGTCATGTATGTAAATTTGCCTCCCTTACTTTATCTGGTGGTGTTCAACCAACTAAAATCTTTTGTGTGGGTAACAAAAACGCTCAAGGTCAAGGTAATTTACACATTATTGAAATTGATCATGTTGAAGGTAACCCACCATTCCAAAAGAAAGCTGTTGATATCTTTTTCCCACCTGATGCTGCTAATGATTTCCCAATTAGTTTACAAGCTTCAGACAAATATGGTATCATCTATGTCTTGACCAAATATGGTTTCATTCATTTGTACGATATGGAAACCGGTGGCAACTTGTTTGTCAACAGAATCACTGCTGATCCAGTTTTCACCGCCACCAGTTACAATGATGGTACTGGTTTGTTAACCATCAACAAATCTGGTCAAGTTTTAAGTGTTGAAGTCTCTCGTGACAAGATTATTCCATATGTTTTGGATAAATTATCAAACGTCCCATTGGCTTTGGCATTATCTTCCAGAGGTGGATTCCCAGGTGCTGAAAACTTGTTCCAACAACAATTCCAAAGTTATTTAAACCAAGGAGATTATGCCAATGCTGCTAAAGTTGCTGCTTCATCAGAACAATTGCGTACCCAGGATACCATTAACAAATTAAAACACATCACTCCACAACCAGGTCAAATTTCCCCAATATTACAATATTTCTCCACTTTATTGGACAGAGGTACTTTGAACAAATTTGAATCTATTGAATTGGCCAAACCAGTCTTGCAACAAGACCGTAAACCATTGTTTGAAAAATGGTTGAAAGAAGATAAATTGACTTCCTCTGAAGAGTTGGGGGATATTGTTAAATCTTATAATGATGTCACTTTAGCCCTTGCTGTTTATATCAGAGCCAATGTTAACATTAAAGTTGTTTCTTGTTTGGCTGAATTGGGTCAATTTGATAAAATTTTACCATATTGTCAAAAAGTTGGCTACAGTCCTGATTTCACCAATTTGATCCAAAACTTGGTTAGAGTTAATCCAGATAAAGCAAGTGAATTTGCCACTTCATTATTGGCTAGTCCCGATACTCAATTGAATGTTGAACAAATTGCTGATTTATTCTTTTCTCAAAACTATATACAACAAGGTACTGCTTTCTTATTGGATGCTTTGAAGAATGATGCTCCAGCTGAAGGTCACTTACAAACCAAAGTATTGGAAATCAACTTGTTGCATGCTCCACAAGTTGCTGATGCCATTTTGGGTAACCATATGTTTAGCCACTACGATAAACCAACCATTGGTAAATTGTGTGAAAAATCTGGATTATTCCAAAGAGCCTTGGAACATTATGATGATTTGAAAGATATCAAGAGAGTTATTGTTCACACCAACGTCTTACCTAGTGATTGGTTAGTGGCATACTTTGGCCAATTGAATGTTGACCAATCTCTTGCTTGTCTTAAAGAATTGTTGAGTCACAACATGCAACAAAACTTGCAAGTTATCATCCAAGTTGCTACCAAGTACTCTGAATTGATTGGAGCCATGAAATTGATTAAACTTTTCGAAGAATACAAGTGTACTGAAGGGTTATATTACTACTTGAGTTCAATTGTTAACTTGACTCAAGATCCAGACGTTGTTTTCAAATACATTCAAGCAGCTGCCAAGATGAACCAGACCAAGGAAATTGAAAGAGTTGTTAGAGACAATAATGTTTATAATGGTGAAAAAGTCAAGAATTTCTTGAAAGAACACAAATTAGAAGATCAATTACCATTGATTATTGTTTGTGACCGTTTCAACTTTGTCCATGATTTGATCTTGTACTTGTACAAGAACCAATTCTTCAAATTCATTGAAGTTTACGTGCAATCAGTTAACCCAGCAAACACTCCACAAGTTATTGCTGGGTTATTGGATGTTGATTGTAATGAAGAAATCATTAAAGGTTTGTTGATGTCTGTTTTGGGTAGAGTTCCAATTAAAGAATTGGTTGAAGAAGTTGAAAAGAGAAACAGATTGAAGATTTTGTTACCATTCTTGGAAAAGACTTTAGAAGGTGGATCGAATGATCAAGAAGTTTACAACACCTTGGCTAAGATTTACATTGACTCCAACAACTCACCAGAGAAATTCTTGCAAGAAAACAACAACTATGATACTTTGGTTGTTGGTAAATACTGTGAAAAGAGAGACCCATACTTGGCTTATATTTCTTACAGTAAAGGTGGTAATGATGAACAATTGATTTCTATCACCAATGAAAACAAAATGTATAAATACCAAGCTAGATACTTGTTATCTAAATCCGACTTGGACTTGTGGAATAAAGTTTTAACTGCTGATAACATCCACAGAAGACAATTGGTTGACCAAGTTATCTCCACCGGTATCCCTGAATTGGATGATCCAGAACCAATTTCCATCACCGTGAAGGCTTTTATGGATAATGATTTACCAGAAGAATTGATGGAATTGTTAGAAAAGATCATTTTAGAACCATCTCCATTCAGTGAAAATGCTTCATTACAAGGTTTGATGATTTTGACCGCTATCAAAGCTGATCCAACTAAAGTTTCCAATTATATTGAGAAATTGGACAAATATGATCCTGCTGAAATTGCGCCATTGTGTATTGACAATGGATTGAATGAAGAAGCATTTGAAGTCTATGATAAATTCGAATTAAGAAATGATGCCATGAAAGTTTTGGTTGAAGATATTGTTTCTTTAGACAGAGCTGAACAATACGCTGAAAAATACGATACTCCAGAATTATGGTACCAATTGGGTACTGCTCAATTAGATGGGTTACGTATTCCAGAAGCTATTGATTCTTATGTCAAATCCAAGAACCCAGAAAATTTCGCTCAAGTTATTGAAATAGCTGAACATGCTGGAAAGGAAGAAGAATTGATTAGCTTTTTGGATATGGCTAGAGAGACTTTGAGGGAACCAGCCATTGATGGAGCTTTAATCAATGCTTATGCTACTTTGGATAGATTGGGTGATATGGAAAAATTTGTTGGCGGATCCAATGTTGCTGATTTGGAAGAAATTGGGGATAAATTATTTGAGGCTAAGAATTATAAAGGAGCCAAGATTTTATATTCCAATGTTTCTAAATATTCCAAATTGGCCACCACATTGGTGTACTTGCATGATTACCAAGGTGCCGTTGATTGCGCTAGAAAGGCTTCCAACACTCAAGTTTGGAAACAAGTTAACAATGCTTGTATTGAAAACAAAGAATTCAGATTGGCACAAATTTGTGGGTTGAACTTGATTATTGATGCTGAAGAATTACCAGAATTGGTAAGAACCTATGAATACAATGGTTATTTCAATGAATTGATTTCACTTTTCGAAAGTGGGTTAGGTTTGGAAAGAGCTCATATGGGTATGTTTACTGAATTGGCAATCTTGTATGCTAAATATTCTCCAGAAAAAGTTATGGAACATTTGAAATTGTTTTGGTCTAGAATCAATATTCCAAAAGTTTTAACTGCCTGTGAAGAAGCACACTTGTACCCAGAATTAATCTTCTTATACTGTCATTACGAAGAATGGGATAATGCTGCCTTGACCATGATTGAAAGATCCGAAGTTGCCTTTGACCACTCTTCATTTAAAGAAATCATTGTTAAAGCACCAAACTTGGAAATTTACTACAAGGCTATCCAATTCTACATGAATGAACAACCTTCTTTGTTGGTTGATTTATTGCAAGTTTTGACACCAAAATTAGATTTACCAAGAGTTGTTAGAATGTTTGTTCAAAGTGATAACTTGCCAATGATCAAACCATTCTTGATTTCTGTATTGGAAAAGAATAATTCTGTTGTCAACTCAGCTTACCATGATTTGTTGATTGAAGAAGATGATTATAAATCATTGAAATCATCGATTGAAAATGAAAGTAACAATAGATTCAACAAGTTAGATTTGGCTGAAAGATTAGAGAAACACGATTTGATCTTTTTCAGACAAATTGCTGCTACTTTATATACCAAGGAAAAGAAATTCAACAGAGCCATTTCTATTTTGAAAGCTGATAAATTATGGCCAGATTTGTTACATACTGTTGCTACATCCAAATCAAATAAAATTGCCCATGAAATGTTGGATTACTTTGTTGAAACTGGTAATCATGAATGTTTTGTTGCCTTGTTGTACACATCATACGAATACATCAACTATGATTACGTGGTTGAATTATCATGGTTACACAACTTGTCTAATTTCATTAAACCTTATGAAATCTCCGTTATTTATGAAAATAACAAGAAATTGAATGAAGTTCATCAAGATTTGAAAAAGAGACAAGAATTGGAAAAGAAGAATGAAGAAGAACCAGGAACTAATGGTGCACCTTTGATGCTTACTAATGGACCAATGAGTTATCAAGGTACTGGAATGAACAATCTTGGATACCAAGCAACAGGTACTGGATTTGGTAATGCTTTCTAAGCTACCTATCTGTCAAAAAAAAAAAAAAAAGAAGATTGATTTTTTTTTATTTTTATATTATTTTGTTTTGTTATAAATATTATATATATATTACATGTTTTTATTGTTTTACTGAATTATTGAATTATTTGATACTTGATCAATATTTGTATTACTTTCTTGAAGTTTTTAGTTAAATCATTTATTTTGCAATTTTCAAGAATTGATTTACAAATAATCAATTGATTTCCTAATCTTTCATTACCATCATCATCACCATCATGATACACGAAGTTAACAATTTCAATGACATCATTAGAACAAACCAATTCAAGATTCAATTTACTCTTCCTCTTACTATTAAACGACAAATTTATTCGTTGACATTGTAAATCATAATTGATCTTTTCAAATATAGTATTATCATCATTAACTAATCCGAATTGATCTTTAGTAAATTTCATCAACTTGTCGAATTTATCAAATTTATATTGAATTTGATTTAATAATTCATAAATGATTTCCAGAAATTTAGTTAAGTTTTCATGATCGGTATACCCGTATCTATTTAACAATAAGGAGTGTTCATCTAGGTTTATGTATGATGGTAATGTATGTTTATAAACCATCCATTGTTGATTAACAGTTGTAGATGTTGTCGTTGTCGTTGATTGAGATTTGGATACGGTAGTTGATGATGTTTTCTTGAGGATACAGTAATATGGAAGTTTATAAGTATTTGTGAAATTAGAATAGATTTCAAATCGTAAACCAAGGATTGAATCGTCTTTGGAGTTGGTGGTAGAGGAGAATAAGTATTGGTTTATTGGGAATGACGTTATTCCAAACATTCTGTATATATTCTCATAAAGAATATTTTCCTTTAATTGTAAATCATTAATCGGTGTAGTTGGTTTACCACTTTGTTGATTGTCAGTTTCTGGTTGTTGAGGTTGTTTTGGTTGGAAATATTTCATAATTGATTCATCTAGGTAATTATGTTTTATTGTTTCAGGAATATCCAACTCTATAGGAACTTCATTACTGCTAGGTGTTGTTGATTTTGATTTTGATTGTTGTTGTTGAAGTGATGATATATCTTGTATTAGTTGTTGTTTGGATAGTTGGTTAGTAGTTATATCCTTCTCTATTAATGTTATATCTTGAGAGATTTCTTCAATTTCTCTTTCTAGTTTTTCAATCTCTTCAATTGAGTTCATCTTGTTGTTGGTTAAAGGGTTGATCTGTTTGTTATTGTTTTGATGTTTCAAGTTTAAAATAGCAAAAGGCTAAAACCAAAAAAAAAAAACAACGCGACTGTGGGTTTTACAAATAAATCGCCAATCTTTAATTACTCGAAAATTTTTTCTGTGGATATCAACACATAACAACACATCTATTGGACCAACTGACAATAACCTCTCTCTTTTTCTTTCATTCTACGTCCAATCATCAACTATCAAGTATCAGAAGTTATGTCGCAGGATCAAGATTCACACTCGAACCAGCCAGATCCAGTGAAGGTGGTGATATCACAACATGAAGGCGATAACCACAACCAACAAGAATACCGACCTCGATTCACCAATCTGTATTGGTCAACTGATTATATCACAGGATTGAATAGTTTAAAAACACAAAGTTTCAAATCAATTAAACAATTACATGAATTAAGAAAATTGGTGTTTAAATATATGTCATATTTCCATGCCAATAGTGAATTCATGAATAGATCAAGTATTGAATTATTTCCACTTGAAAGTACTTTCTTACCATTTAATTCAGATAAATCTACTACAACAACTACCACCAGTTCTTCTACCGTTTCTTCGAGGAACGTCACTCCATTGACGTCTCCATACAGGAAAAAACTTGATGGTGAATATGATGAGGATATCAACATGTGTACAATTTATGGTAAATACATTAATCATATGTCCCAAGAATCCTCATTGTTATCAAATATAACCTCGATTATTGACAGAGATGTCCTAGAAGATTTAACTAAATTCTTGAAATTCCATGAACCTCAGATCAATAAACAATTTGGAAGACTCGATGGCATTTATAATGATTATTTAAAAACCCAGAAAACCTTAAGTAAATTGAAGTCAAAACATGCTGAACAATTAAGATTAAAAGAGTTTGCCCAATCTGATGCTGCCTTGTCTGCTTCTTCTCCAGCTAAAAAGCAAGATGAATCATCCTTTGAAGAATCATATGATGATGACGAGTTAGAAGAAGAGGAATTAGAAGAAGAAGAAGATGAGGAGGGAGGAGTAAGAGAACTGGAAAGTAATAAGGAACTTGAATTGGATTTCCCATTGCAATTGGGTACAGTTATGGTTCCTAGTGCTGAAGAATTGAGAAACATTTTGAATATGTTGATCAATAAAGTTCCAACCATACCAAGAAAAATCCCCTTACCAGGTTACAAGAACCAAATATTCAGTAGTGATTCGTTAACTTCAATATTGTTGAAATTCCCCGTTAGAGGTTTGAAACCCACAAGAGTGAATTTAGAGAAATTCGGTCAAGGTTTACTTGATATGAAAATCATCACTAGTAACAATTTTTTCAATAACAAGAAATTCAAAAGTGAAGGATTATGGTTTGAATGGTCTGATTTAGCTATCCATTATTCTGAATTTAAGAAACACAATACTCTGGAAACCTCTTCAGCCAAAGAAGATACTAATAGTGTTGGTACTGGTACTAACAGCGTCACTACATCTACCACCACTAACAAATCGTCTAGTGTTATTGGTTCACCCAAGACAAATAAATTCATGGCTGAAATGGCCGAAACTACCACTAGGTTCAATGCCATGTTTAATAACGTGAGAAGTAGCATTATGCGAACAAATTACAATGAGGTTTTGGAAGATGTAGAGAATGAGTATAATGAGGAGATTTTAAACTTACAAGAACAGAAATATTTATTGGAAAATGGATTAATGGAAATTGCAAAATCCTTGGAAACTTTTGAACATTCCAAGATTGAAATGATTTATAAAAGTTTATCAAGATTACTGGAAATTTTAGTTAAATTCCAAAAAGTTGAATTTGAAAATGCTGAGAAATTATCCCATGATTTTGTTTACAATATCAACAAGACTACCAATTATGATCGTGATTTCTATCGAACATTAGAGAATTTCAGTACCGGGATTTATTTTTCTAGTTTAATCTCATCCGATTCTGCTGCTTCTTCTACAACTAATCACAGACCAGGAAGTGGTGGAGGTGGAAATAGTTCAACATCGACTTTCCAAAATCTCAAATACCAATTCGATTTATATAAGGATATTCCTTTGCAGTTGCAAAATAATTTCAACTGCGATAATGAATCTTTATTGAGTATTGCATCTATTCCATGTATATTATACCAATCAATTAAAATCCTTGAAGAAAGAAGTAATGATAATGTTGAAGATATCAGGAAACTATGGTCGGCACCTATTGAGTTCCAAAGTCAATGGAAATTAAAACAAGATATAACTATGGTAATATCTGAATTCATTCCTGATTTGAAGAATGATTTGGCAAATAAGAATCTAATCGAACAGGAGTTTATTAATCAAGTGTTGAACCATTTGAAATCATTGAAAACTTCCAGCGTGATTATTTATATTAAAAACTGGTTACTTGAAATTAGCGATTCTGTTATCCCATTTGTCATCTTTGATAGTTTGATGAATTTGTACGATAAGGAGGATGTCGCCATGGAAGAACTCGTTAAAATACTTTCCACTATTCCAAGAAGTAATTTATCATCCTTGATTTATTTCATTGAGTACATTAGTAATTTATTCGAATTAGGCGATATTCCAAGTTATGAAATTTCAGATGAATTACCAGATGAATCATTGATGGTACAAATTGATCCTACTGAAATACAAAAAGTATCTGAAGAATTAAATTCCATGGATGAGATTGGTTCGATACCACTTATGCATTTGATATTACGACCATCTAGTTCCAAGAGTTCTACTGGATTCAAACCACCATTGAATAAATATAAACGTCTATTAACAGATTTATTGAAATTGAATGTTCGTACGGAATTATTGAAACATTTGGTTGAACATGAAACTAGTTACAAATCGAAAAAGGAAGCTGAGAAATTACAAGTGAAAAGGTTACGATCACACACAGCAACGTCAACAACCACACCAACTCCAAGTGTTACTAGAACACCACCACCAACATCATCATCATCATCCAAACCTGCTCTCAAATTGAATAATAATGCTTCTTCTCAAATGCATCCACCACGTCCTGAAAATGAGGAATTCACATTAAGACCATTCAGAACAAGAGCTACACCTAATCCAAGTCCACTAGCATCACCAAAGAGAGAACCGGTGGATGCTCATCCATTCACCAAATCAATATCACCAACTCATGAATTATTGCCACCACCTGCTAATGTAGGAGGAAGTGGACACAAGAAAAGTCCAAGTATTCCTAACTTTATGGCACCTAAAATTGATGTCGAATTTGAAGAATAAAAAAATTTCTACTTCTTTTTATCATGTAAACTTGTCATGGTTACTTTTTCAACTTTTTTCAATTGTTTAACACCAAATAGTAATAAACAAATTAAAGCAAGCGTAGAAAGAACAATCACTACTTCAAATCCACCATCTGTTTCTTCGATGAAATTCTCTAAATTCATACCATATAATGCCGATATAAACAAACATGCACATAATGATAATAATCCCGTGGAAAATTTCAACCCTAACAACATTAATTGATTTCTATTGGAATCTAAAACCACATTAATCAAATCTTCCGTAGTTTTAATTTGATTTTTCAAATTCCCGACAATTTGAACTATTTCATCAATAGCTTGATAATAATTCTCTAATAACATTTCAATTTCTTCATGATTACTACCTGTTCTTGGAGAATTTTTGAAATTTTCAGTTAAATATAATTCATTTAATTGATTATCATCATTTTCCAAAATATCTTCCAAACAAGATTTAATTAATTCGATTTTTTGATTAAATTGACTGATTTTTTTACTTTCAATTAATAAATATCGTAATTTGTATCGTTCGATACTTTCATCTAATCCCAGAATAACATTCTTCAAAACAGTGGTATGAACTTTCATCTCCGTGGTTAAATTAGAAACAATATAAATAAGTATACCTTCCAATGCTTTGAATTCAAATGGTAATGATTCAAGATGAGGTGATTTCAATCTTGTTCCCAAATCTTTTAGGAAATGCAGTATAGTATGTGAGGACGAAGAAGCTGACGATCTATGGTGATGATGATTGCTATCATGATGCGCAAGACTTTCAAATATAACTAATTCATTATGTTTAATCAACGCATGAACATTTAATAATTGTAATAGAATGCTGTTTTTTCTAATGATTATACTAGGAACAATATCTTGATTATGATAATATGTATTAAGACGACTTGAAGGACTTAAAGTACGATCGAATTTTCGGAAATCTCGTGGTATAAGGTTGTATTTTTCGATGAATTGATGTTTCAGGATTTCTTTCCCATGTTGGATCATATCTCCTTGTGAGTTGAATATCGTACATCGAATATAATCGTTATCAGATGTATGAGATTTAGTTGATGAAAGGGTTTTATGGATAAAATGATCATGAAATGGATCTGATGATGATGATGATGAGGAGGAGGATGAGGGTGAGGATAAACACCGAAGTGATCTTTGTAGTAAAGACAGATGTTTTGGTATGAATCGTGGTAGTAGTTGATAACGGAGAGGTGTGAAGATCATCATCATTGATTGCTAGTTGTATTCTAGGAATGGATGGATTAAGAGTTGATTACAAAATTTTTTTTTGTGGTGATGTCATCGTGGTAGAGGACCCCAAGAATTAACAAATTTTGTCGCGTAAAGTTACGTCGAACGTTTAGTATGAGACGATAAGACGAGAGGAGCAAACCTAAAAAAACATAAACATAAACATAAACACAGGCAGAAAAAAAAAAAATAAAATCACGAAACAATTTCACAACATTCCAAACAAAGTAAGACCCAGACCAAGACGAAGACCAATATCAGGATGACTATGATTCAGTTCCCACGAGTTAATTCTAGTGAGGATCTAGAAGTATACGAAGAAGTTGGCCGTGGGGGATTTGGAGTTGTTTATCGAGGTATTATCAAATCCACTCAACAAGAAGTAGCCATTAAACAAATTGATCTTGAGAAAGATTCGACTGATTTATTAGAAATCAATAAAGAAATCCAAATCATATCTGAATGTCGATGTCAACAAATCACCAGTTATGTTGGATCATTTGTGAAGAATTATAAATTATGGGTGATTATGGAGTTTATTGATGGGGGATCAATATTTGACTTGTTAAAACCAGGTTCAATCGTGGATGAAAATGTAATTAGTTTTATAATGGAAGAGATCTTACTTGCTTTGAACTATTTACATAACCAGGGGAAAATCCATCGGGATTTGAAAAGTCAAAATATCTTGGTGAGTAAAACTGGTGAGGTTAAATTAACTGATTTTGGTGTGTCTACACAATTATCATCTAATTTCAGTAAGAGAAATACCACGGTTGGTACACCATATTGGATGGCACCTGAAGTGATTGTTAATAATAATGGCGGTCATAGTTATAAGGCAGATATTTGGTCTTTGGGGTGTTGTTGTTATGAAATGTATACGGGGAAACCTCCATTACAAACTAATCATCCTCCGATGAAAGCACTTCGATTAATATCCAAATGTCAGAAAAATCAAGATTTTGTTAAATTGATAAACTTATCAAGTTTACAAGTCTCCAATGATTTAAAGGATTTTTTAAGTTGTTGTTTTATTGAAGATCCTAGAGTTAGGTTCAGTGCTAATAAATTATTAAAACATAAATTTATCACCAAATATAATAATAACAACGGACCAGAAAGGATTAAATTAATTAAAAAATTGATAACCAAAAAACAATTATGGAATCAACAGAACCATATCGTTAAAACCCAGAATTATTATGTTCCTACTGAAATTCAGAAAAATCAGATTAAATGGAGCATGGTTGATGATGGGGATGAAGAAACTGACAACTATAATGTAAATAATGATAATGATGATAACGATGATCATGATGATGGCACAGGAGGAATTAAATTTGATATAAGTACTATGGTTCTCGATGGTGATGATGGTAATCAGAAACAACAGGAGATATCTCAAGTTCAAGTATCAGCACCACGGCAAATGGATCCATTGGGATTTATGACATCTGATTTCAATACAATTCTCACCAAGATATTTAATAAATTGGATCATAAGAATCAATTATCCAATAAACAGTATGATCAAATATCAGAATTAAACAATATGATGATAAATTTGGTAGTCACCCATGATTCCGAAGGTAAAAGAATATTGATTTTCCAATATTTAAAGTATTTAATTAAAGAGTTATTAAAGGATAAAACCAGTCAGATTAATAGAATGATTTTACCTTCAAATATAGTACGTTCAACATCAACACCATCACCTCCATCACAAACTTCCAGGACATTCACAACTACAACCACATCAGCAAATGTTGATGGAATTTCATTGACAAGAAGAGGAAGTAGTAAAAATTTCCCAATATCGAAATTCGATGAAATAGAATCAAGTTTATTAGACTCTTGGATAAACAGAATGGAACAGGATAAATAATTATAATTATAATTAATAATACACATTATACAGTGTTATACTGGAGTATCATCTCTTGATGTAGCAATACTTCGAGGAGTATCACCTCTAGGAGTTTCATCACCATCTCTTGCATCTATATCTTGTTCGTCTTCATCGATATCCTGTTTTGTGAGATATTTTTCATTCATATCCAATACAGTAATCACACCATCTCTACTACAACAACACAACACTTCACCTTGATTATATACATCAACACCCAAAATAGCATCTTTACCACAAACTTCAGGATCTAATTGATAAACGATATTTTTCAGTTGTACATCCCAAATCAATAACCCAGTATTATCACTACCTGAAACAATAAGAGGGGTTTTCATAATCCTTGTAATGAACCTTATATCACAATTAAATTTCTCACAAATTTTCTGATTATTCTCACCACCAACTACTGCTGTTGTTGCTGTTGTTGTTGTTGTTGATGATGTGGAAGAAGATGACAATGGTAATCCTTGATAAGTTTTATAAACTTTATTTTCCATATAATTCCATAATCTTAATTTCCCATCAAGACTAGAACTCAAGATAAATTGACCATTTGGAGATATTTCCACTTTTGCAATAGGGAAATTCAATGCATCATTCGTACTTGCCGTAGCAGTACCATAATGAGAAGTTGAATTAGTTAAAGTTTTCAAACATTGACTTGTTTCTAAATCAAATAATCTCATTAATCCATCATATGATGCACTTATAATCATAGAATCATCGGGGGTTAATGTAATTGACAGTATTGGATCACTATGTGCTGCTAATGTAGTTAATATCCTATTAGATGTTATATCCCATATGGTGATCGTCTCATCTGATGATCCACTGATTAAGATATTTCCCTTTTGAACAAATTTCAACGTGGTTATATGATAAGTATGTTTTTTGAAAATTTTAATACATTTGTTGGTTTTGATATTCCATAAACGAACAGTTAAATCATCAGAACATGATGCGATGATATTGGAATTTATAGGGGAATATACAATTTCTGATATACCTTTTGTATGCCCTGTCAATGTGGTGATTAAAGTACCTTGGGCAAGATTATAAATGTATATTTTACCATTTGATGAACTAACTGCAAAGGTTTCTCCATCGGGGGATATTTTAATCGATGTTAAGTGTTGTTGTTGTTGTAATTGATTGGGTGATGATAATTCTATAGTATATCGTTTCTTGTATAAATCATTTATTTGATTATCCGAAGATTCAAGTATTGGAATTCCCATTACTGTTAATGCCCTTTTAGGTGGTAGTAATAAAAGTGTGTTTTGGAAGTTGGTGATAATTTTTTAGTCACAATTCACACGACACCGATTTACACAGAAAGAAATAAACCACCACCAAAAAAATATATCTCACTGTTGTAGTTGTTGCCATTCGTTTTTTTTTTTGGTGATAACCACAATAATTAATCCACTTATCTACATAAACCAATTATCGACAATGGATCATAATCATTCAAGTAACTTATTCAGATTCTCATCAATCAGATTACCGAAATCCGCCAAATTAAGAAGTTTTGGAATTTATTTACTGGGAGCGTTATTTTCAATTGGATTTTGGTCATTAATTGATTCATCTATTTATTCGAAAACAATAAATGCCAGTGATGTTCATATTACAATTATAGATTGGATTCCATTTATTTGTTCGAGTTTTGGTATGTTGATTGTTAATTCTATAGAAAAATCGAATTTATTAGTCAACCCTGATCAACAAGGATTTGGTGGAAATGGAGGAGGCAATGCTTGGGCTGCTAGAGTGATTTTATTTTTAGGATTTAGTTTATTGGCTGGTGGATTGGCTGGAAGTTTTATGGTTTTCATATTGAAATATTTGATGAAACATTATACTTTCCCTACTTTGGGTATGGGGGTTAGTAATATTGTTTGTAATATTTGTGTCATGTTCAGTTGTATTGTGTTGTGGTTGAGTCAAAATATAGAAGATGAATATAGTTATAGTTTAGCATTATAATTAAAGAAAACACACGACAATAATGTATAGTATAGTATAGTATAGTATAATATATATACATACAACATATATAATTAATAATATTTAAATGATATATATAAAAAAAAAAATCTATAACTATAAAATGAAAAAAATAATAATCAGAATTAGAAAACATCAACTAGTCAACAAGAAACAAGTAACAAGAATATCATATCAATATCAATAATGGTAATTAGTTTTTTTCTACCATTTCTAATATTTCTTTATAAACTCCTCCTTTAATGAACCCAACAATTCCAATTCAAAATCACTGAAATTAAATAAATTCAATTCAATTGGTACGGTTGAACCTCTTGGGTAAACTTTGAAATCATCACTCTTTAATTCATGGAAAAATGGATGAATTAATACTCTTCTAGGACTTGCTCTGGTATCTGGATCATAAACCAATATCTTCATTAATAAATCAATGGCATCTGCAGGAGAATTACTGAAAATTTGTTTAAATCTTTCTTCTATAGTACAATTAAATAATTTAGTGGTATACATGTTACCACGATATTGAGGATTGCTCTTGAAGAAAAAAGTATTTGGTGGAGGACCCAATAATTTGGCAATTTCTTTCAATTGTGATTCAGGAGATTGACCTTGGAAAATGGGTTTACCTAAAAACATCTCTGCAATAACACAACCCAACCCCCATATATCGATTTTGGTGGTATATAAGGAACAGCCAACGATTAATTCAGGGGCTCTATAATATCTTGAACATATGTAACTGACAGACGGTTGGTTAGGTTCCAATTTCTTGGCTGATCCAAAATCACAAATCTTCAACTTGACGGTATTGGGGTCAACAAGTATATTGGACGGTTTGATATCTCGATGACTGATACCATACCCATGTAAATAGAGCATGGCTCTGGCTAATTGGAAAGTGTATGCTTTCATGTGAGGGTAAGGTATGGTGTATTTGGATTGACGGTAGTATTTGATTTCCGATTGTAAATTGGACGGTAAACATTCCATAACCAAATTTTGATAAACTTTATTGTCAGTAGAAGAAGTTTTATCAAAAAAGAATCGTAAACTAACAATATTTGGATGATTGACAAACCGTAATATTTCCAATTCTCGTGATTTATATTCGGTTTGAGCTGGAACTCGTTTAATTGCAAATGGACCCAACCATTCTTGGTTGCCACTATTATTGCTATTACTGCCATTGGATTTTTCTTCATTGTCTTTATTGGATGGATCATGATATTTCAACATTGCTTCAACGACAGTTCCGAATGCTCCTTCTCCAATTCTTTTGTATTCTCTTATTGTCATTTTACTTGCACGAGAGCTTTTATTCTCAACAACGTCAGGTAAAGTATATTCATTTATAACTGATGATTGTGGCATGGTGATGATAGTAATAATATAAAGGGATGATTGATTCTAATTAACAATGGAATAGAATAATAATAATAATAATAAAAAATCAAGCTAAATTGTGGATAGCTAATTGAGAAGTGATAATGGGGTATTCGGCAAATTGAATTAATTTTGTATTGATGATCTATTGATGAGAAGGACAAATGATTATTAAATTCCTTTTAAAACTGAAGAATTGTGACTCAGTTATAGATGTAGATGTAATGATGGGTTTGAAACTCGGGGGTGAGGAGTGGAGTGGAGTGGAGTGAGAGATTGGGGATTAAACACGAGAAAATAACAACAAACAAAAAACAAAAAAAAAATGAAACAATTGAAATTGAAATTGATCTATTCTTTTATTATAGTTGTTGTATTGGGAAGAAGGTTAGTGATGGTGATGATGATGATGAATGATGAATAATACTGTTGACAGTTAATTTAAAAAGTCACGGTATTTTCTTTTTTTTTTTTTTTGGTAAACTTGAATAAAGTTATCGTTGAACAATTTTTTTTTGTTGTTTCTTGTTGTTTTTGTTGTTGATTTTTTTTTCTTTCTTTCTGGGTTACTTGAGGATTACATAATCACACCAAGATTACTTTTCTATGGTTTTCTTTGCTTTTTAATTGTCATAAGAATATGAACCAATAGAAAGCTAGATAGCGTAAGAGAGTAAGAGAGAGAGAGAGAGAGCAAGGAGAGATTGGTCCAGAATTGATGAAGAACGTGGCTAAACTTGTGGTTTAACTTTTCTTTAAATATGTGTCAAATATTGAATACAATACCAATTACCCCCTTCCGAATTTACTCACGAGATTATTAAATATAATATATATGTCACGTGATTCACACATACATATACCTACAAATAGTATCAACACAAGTATGGGTATATTAATATTCCAGATACAAAAAAATACACATACACATATTACTACAAAGCATAAAATATCAAAACACCTGAACCAAGTACCACAAATGTTAAGATAAATAATTTCAATATAAAACACCACACCTGACTTTTACCGCCTGCTTGCTTGATCAATTGTTTCTCTAAATCATCATCATCCAATAGTTTGATCTTACCATTTAGTTTACTATATTTTTCATCCTGTTTAATTAAATAGTCTATTGAGTTTAATGTAGTTGATCTATTTCTCTTTGGTGTTGTCGAAGAAGTGTTTATTGACAAGTTTCTTGGTTTAGTGGTGGGTATACTTGAAGTGGATGGATTTTTAGTTATTGAGAAAGGAAATGGAAATGGTGTATCAGTGGGTGAGTCATGGTTTGTGGGGTTACTATTTGATAAAGTCATAGTTAGATATGTATAACTACTAAGTTGGTCAACGAGTATAATGAACCAACCGACCAATTAGAAAAAAGTGAATTATGAATTGTGTTGAATTTTCTTGATAATATTTATAATAAAATAAAAAAAAAAATATGTGACAGCTAAGAGGCAGTTTATTCCTTTAAAATATTGTTATAATTAATTTGAGGGGTTTATACTGCATATTGCATAATATAAATATATATATATATATGGATACGCAGGTAATAATTACACAAACAAATATCTCGTACGGCAAAGCTTTGGCTCTGTATTCATCATCCTCATCCTCATCCTCATCATTATCACCTGCCGCTAACTATCGTAGTAGGATATAACACAACGTGTGAAATACCAATAACCAAATTAAATTAATGTGAAAACGTGTTGATTTTTTTTTCCGTAGATTGTTGTATTTCCTAATTTCCTGTCGTATACACACACACATGTACACATTTACAAGCCACGTTTTCGGAGAACAATAATCATTATTGATAAAATATACCATACAGTATATCATGGTTACATTATCAGAAATATGAGCATTGCATTAACGTCAAGAAGATCAACAACCTATATTTGTTTGTTATTATTATTAGCTGACTCACGTGATAATAATACCTGCATAGAAACTCCTCGGTTTTTTTCACACTGATTTTTTATTTTTTCTCTTTTGCTCTCACTCTCATTCACTCGTTAATAATTTTCCACTGACGTGTAACTCCAAAGCCAAAAAAAATTTTGGACTTTTGTTGGCGATTTTGTTTATTTTGATTTTTTTTGTTTTGACTTATCAATATCCAACTCTATTTTTTTTTTTAATATTTATATTTATACAATAATAGCTAATTATGTGGATCTTTGATTGGTGTATGTATTTGATTATTCAATATATCCTTGTCACTTTAATATATCTCAGTTACTAACAACCCAAACCTTGTTGATTACAGTTCAAGATGTTTTATCATCATTAGGTTTATGGAATAAACACGCCAAGTTGTTATTCTTAGGTTTAGATAACGCTGGTAAAACCACCCTTTTGCACATGTTAAAGAACGATAGATTAGCCACTTTACAACCAACTTTACATCCTACTTCAGAAGAATTGGCCATTGGATCGGTTAGATTCACTACTTTTGATTTAGGTGGGCATCAACAAGCTCGTAGATTATGGAAAGATTATTTCCCAGAAGTCAATGGTATTGTGTTTTTAGTTGATGCTGCTGATCCAGAAAGATTCGCTGAATCTAAAGCTGAATTGGAAAGTTTATTCAAAATCGAAGAATTAAGTCAAGTCCCTTTTGTTATCTTGGGTAATAAGATTGATGTTCCAACTGCCGTTGGTGAAATGGAATTGAAAAACGCTCTTGGTTTATATAATACCACTGGTAAAGATACTGGTAAGTTGCCTGAAGGTACCAGACCAATTGAAGTCTTTATGGTTTCTGTTGTCATGAGATCTGGTTACGGGGAAGCATTCAAATGGTTATCTCAATATATTTAGAATTTTTGATTCATGATTACTGGGGAAAGGGGAATGAAATGGAGTGAATTAAACAGACCACTATCCTTACCATTATGGGATTTGCTTCTCCAAATGTTGTTGACTCTTGCACAGTTTTTTTTTCTTCTTATTATTTAGGGCAAAGTTATGTAGTTTCATAATCATTGTAATTTAATCATTAACGTACTTATATTTTTTTTTTTGACAACCATCAACAACTCATGTATGCTCCTCTTCATCTTATTCAACTTCTTAATCATTCCATGATATTCTGTATTTGCTGCAAATACATATGGTATTGTTATTTTTTTTCTCACGAGTCACACGACTATCAATATATATTTCTCTTTGCTCATCACCAAAATAATTTTTTCTCTTTATTTGATTTATCTCTCCTTACTAATCATTAAACTACTACAACTACATTAGAAATGGAAGGAAATAAGGTGTCGTTACATCCAGAACAGAAGAAATGGAAGGCCCCGAAGGGTCCAAAACCAGTTCACCACAAAAATAAAAACTTGATAGGTTTAGGTAGAACAATAGCTAATCAAAGAGCCAAAGAAAATTCCATTCAATATTTACCAGATGGTGAAATGAGATTCACTACAGATAAAAAAGAAGCCGATTGGGTTAAATTGAGATCAGTGACTCAAGAAAATGCCTTGGATGAATTCTTAAGTACTGCTGAATTAGCAGATACAGATTTTACTGCTGATAAAAACCAACAAGTGAAGATTATCAAAGTTGGTAATACATCAATTATAAATTCCAGTGGATTGTTGACCACGGATGAAATGTTAGCTATGAGACAAAAACATATGATGTTTGAAAATAAATTAACTATTCCAAAACGTCCTAGATGGAATAAAAATCAAAGTAAATTGGAAATTGATCGTCAAGAAAATTTAGCATTTTTAGAATGGAGAAGGGAATTAGCTCAATTAACTGAAAATAATGATTTATTATTGACTCCATTTGAAAGAAATTTAGAAGTTTGGAAACAATTATGGAGAGTTGTTGAAAGATGTGATTTAGTTGTTCAAATTGTTGATGCCAGAAATCCATTATTTTTCAGATCAGTTGATTTAGAAAGATATGTTGATTCCTTAAGTGATCCTGAAAACAACAAGGCTAAGAATAATTTATTATTGGTTAATAAAGCCGATATGTTAACTAAAGAACAACGTATAGCATGGGCAGAATATTTCAAGTTGAAGAAGATCAACTATGTATTCTTTTCTGCTGCTGATGCCAATGAATTATTAGAAAAGGAAAAGGAAGAACAAGAAAGTCAGCTACGTGAAGAAGACGATGATGAGAGTGAAGAGGATGAACAAGATGAAGATGAAGAGGAAGATGAGAATGATGAAGAGGAAGAAGAAGTTAGAGAAGACGAAGATGACTTCAATGACTCTATAAGAATATTGAAAATTGAAGAATTGGAAAAATTATTCATGGATTCAGCACCTAAATTTGATATTGATCCAGAATTCCCTGATAGAAAATTACAAATTGGGTTGGTAGGATATCCTAATGTTGGTAAATCTTCTACCATTAATGCATTAGTTGGATCCAAGAAAGTTTCTGTTTCTGCCACACCAGGTAAAACCAAACATTTCCAAACCATTCATTTATCACCAGATGTTTTATTATGTGATTGTCCTGGTTTAGTGTTCCCTAATTTTGCTTATACCAATGGGGAATTAGTATGTAATGGTGTTTTACCAATTGATCAATTACGTGAACATATACCTCCTATCTCCTTAGTGTGTCAAAGAATTCCGAAATTTTTCTTGGAAGCAGTTTATGGTATTCATATTCCAATTCAAAAAGTCGAAGATGGTGGTAATGGAGAATATCCAACCGCTAGGGAATTATTAAATGCTTATGCTAGAGCAAGAGGGTATATGACTCAAGGTTTTGGTTCTGCTGATGAACCAAGAGCTGCAAGATATATTTTGAAAGATTATGTTAGTGGGAAATTATTATATGTTAATCCTCCACCAAAGGAAATTTCTGATAATGAATGGATATTACCTAATTTGCAAGAAAGTAGAAGATTCAATCGTGATTTATATACTTTGCACCATCTACCTGAATCAAGACAACATCAAATCATAACAGCTATGCAAAATAAACATATACCGATTGATGAATTTAACTTGGAAAAAGATATTGCAAGATTGAATTTCTCACAACATATTGGTGGTGATAACAAGGAAAAGCAAGATGGCGACAATGAAGGAGAGGAAGAAAACAAGGGACAACATAAAACCAGTGGTGCCAAGACATTATTCTATGGTGGTAAGCAAGCTGCTTTGGAAAGTGCTGGTGATGATTTGGATAGAGAATTTTTTGCCATGAATAATATTTCAGGTAAATTTGCAACTCCATTCCATAAAAAATCTGC